>CAWVNZ010000322.1:0-39703 GCA_963930735.1 Dioctria linearis
TTCCACAACATCTTTTTGGATATTGTCACGATTTTAGGATTCAATAGAACCTCCTGAATATACAGGAGGTGTTATATGGTGGCAGGAGGAGTGGTTCCCGAGAAATATGCAAAAGATATAACCTTTGCTCGATTATGGTATTTCGCTTGTCTTGCATATATCTGTGTTTAGGAGAACTGTTCCACAACATCTTTTTGGATATCGTCACTATTTTAGGATTCAATAGAACCTCCTGAATATACAGGAGATGTTACATGGTGGCAGGAGGAGTGGTTCCCGAGAAATATGCAAAACATTATAACCTTTGCTCGATTCTGGTATTTCGCTGGTTTTGCATATATCTGTGTTTAGGAGAACTGTTCCACAACATCTTTTTGGATATCGTCACTATTTTAGTATTTCAGAGAACTTTCTGAAAATACATGAGATGTTATATGGTGGCAGGAGGAGTGGTTCCCGAGAAATATGCAAAATATTATAACCTTTGCTGGATTCTGGTATTTCGCTTGTTTTGCATATATCTGTGGTTAGGAGAACTGTTCCACAACATCTTTTTGGATATTGTCACTATTTTAGGATTTCAGAGAACTTTCTGAAAATACATGAGATGTTATATGGTGGCAGCAGGAGTGGTTCCCGAGAAATATGCAAAATATTATAACCTTTACTGGATTCTGGTATTTCGCTTGTTTTCCATATATATGCGGTTAGGAGAACTGTTCCACAACATTTTTTTGGATATTGTCACTATTTTAGGATTCAATAGAACCTCCTGAATATACATGAGATGTTATATGGTGGCAGGAGGAGTGGTTCCCGAGAAATATGCAAAATATTATAACCTTTGCTGGATTCTGGTATTTCGCTTGTTTTGCATATATCTGCGGTTAGGAGAACTGTTCCACAACATCTTTTTGGATATCGTCACTATTTTAGGATTTCAGAGAACTTTCTGAAAATACATGAGATGTTATATGGTGGCAGGAGGAGTGGTTCCAGAGAAATATGCAAAATATTATAACCTTTGCTCGATTATGGTATTTCGCTTGCTTTGCATATATCTGTGTTTAGGAGAACTGTTCCACAACATCTTTTTGGATATCGTCACTATTTTAGGATTTCAGAGAACTTTCTGAAAATACATGAGATGTTATATGGTGGCAGGAGGAGTGGTTCCAGAGAAATATGCAAAATATTATAACCTTTGCTGGATTCTGGTATTTCGCTTGTTTTGCATATATCTGTGGTTAGGAGAACTGTTTCACAACATCTTTTTGGATATCGTCACTATTTTAGGATTCAATAGAACCTCCTGAATATACATGAGATGTTACATGGTGGCAGGAGGAGTGGTTCCCGAGAAATATGCAAAACATTATAACCTTTGCTCGATTCTGGTATTTCGCTTGCTTTGCATATATCTGTGTTTAGGAGAACTGTTCCACAACATCTTTTTGGATATCGTCACTATTTTAGGATTTCAGAGAACTTTCTGAAAATACATGAGATGTTATATGGTGGCAGGAGGAGTGGTTCCAGAGAAATATGCAAAATATTATAACCTTTGCTCGATTATGGTATTTCGCTTGTTTTGCATATATCTGTGGTTAGGAGAACTGTTCCACAACATCTTTTTGGATATTGTCACTATTTTAGGATTTCAGAGAACTTTCTGAATGTACATGAGATGTTATATGGTGGCAGGAGGAGTGGTTCCCGAGAAATATGCAAAATATTATAACCTTTGCTGGATTCTGGTATTTCGCTTGTTTTCCATATATCTGCGGTTAGGAGAACTGTTCCACAACATTTTTTTTGGATATTGTCACTATTTTAGGATTCAATAGAACCTCCTGAATATACATGAGATGTTATATGGTGGCAGGAGGAGTGGTTCCCGAGAAATATGCAAAATATTATAACCTTTGCTGGATTCTGGTATTTCGCTTGTTTTGCATATATCTGTGATTAGGAGAACTGTTCCACAACATCTTTTTGGATATTGTCACTATTTTAGGATTTCAGAGAACTTTCTGAATATACAGGAGATGTTGTATGGTGGCAGGAGGAGTGGTTCCAGAGAAATATGCAAAATATTTTAACCTTTGCTCGATTCTGGTATTTCGCTTGTTTTGTATATATCAGTGGTTAGGAGAACTGTTTCACAACATCTTTTTAGATATTGTCAGTATTTTAGGATTCAATAGAACCTCCTGAATATACAGGAGGTGTTATATGGTGGCAGGAGGAGTGGTTCCCGAGAAATATGCAAAATATTATAACCTTTGCTGGATTCTGGTATTTCGCTTGTTTTGCATATATCTGTGTTTAGGAGAACTGTTCCACAACATCTTTTTGGATATTGTCACTATTTTAGGATTTCAGAGAACTTTCTGAAAATACATGAGATGTTATATGGTGGCAGGAGTAGTGGCTCCCGAGAAATATGCAAAATATTATAACCATTGCTGGATTCTGGTATTTCGCTTGTTTTGCATATATCTGCGGTTAGGAGAACTGTTCCACAACATCTTTTTGGATATCGTCACTATTTTAGGATTTCAGAGAACTTTCTGAAAATACATGAGATGTTATATGGTGGCAGGAGGAGTGGTTCCCGAGAAATATGCAAAATATTATAACCTTTGCTGGATTCTGGTATTTCGCTTGTTTTGCATATATCTGTGTTTAGGAGAACTGTTCCACAACATCTTTTTGGATATTGTCACTATTTTAGGATTCAATAGAACCTCCTGAATATACAGGAGGTGTTAAATGGTGGCAGGAGGAGTGGTTCCAGAGAAATATGCAAAAGATATAACCTTTGCTCGATTATGGTATTTCGCCTGTTTTGCATATATCTGCGGTTAGGGAACTGCTCCACAATATCTTTTTGGATATCGTCACTATTTTAGGATTTCAGAGAACTTTCTGAATATACATGAGATGTTATATGGTGGCAGGATGAGTGGTTCCCGAGAAATATGCAAAATATTATAACCTTTGCTGGTTTCTGGTATTTCGCTTGTTTTGCATATATCTGTGTTTAGGAGAACTGTTCCACAACATCTTTTTGGATATTGTCACTATTTTAGGATTTCAGAGAACTTTCTGAAAATACATGAGATGTTATATGGTGGCAGGAGGAGTGGTTCCCGAGAAATATGCAAAATATTATAACCTTTGCTGGATTCTGGTATTTCGCTTGTTTAGCATATATCTGTGGTTAGGAGAACTGTTCCACAACATCTTTTTGGATATTGTCACTATTTTAGGATTTCAGAGAACTTTCTGAAAATACATGAGATGTTATATGGTGGCAGCAGGAGTGGTTCCCGAGAAATATGCAAAATATTATAACCTTTGCTGGATTCTGGTATTTCGCTTGTTTTGCATATATCTGTGGTTAGGAGAACTGTTCCACAACATCTTTTTGGATATCGTCACTATTTTAGGATTTCAGAGAACTTTCTGAAAATACATGAGATGTTATATGGTGGCAGGAGGAGTGGTTCCCGAGAAATATGCAAAATATTATAACCTTTGCTGGATTCTGGTATTTCGCTTGTTTTGCATATATCTGTGTTTAGGAGAACTGTTCCACAACATCTTTTTGGATATTGTCACTATTTTAGGATTCAATAGAACCTCCTGAATATACAGGAGGTGTTAAATGGTGGCAGGAGGAGTGGTTCCAGAGAAATATGCAAAAGATATAACCTTTGCTCGATTATGGTATTTCGCTTGTTTTGCATATATCTGCGGTTAGGGAACTGCTCCACAATATCTTTTTGGATATCGTCACTATATTAGGATTTCAGAGAACTTTCTGAATATACATGAGATGTTATATGGTGGCAGGAGGAGTGGTTCCAGAGAAATATGCAAAATATTATAACCTTTGCTCGATTCTGGTATTTCGCTTGTTTTGTATATATCTGTGGTTAGGAGAACTGTTTCACAACATCTTTTTAGATATTGTCACTATTTTAGGATTCAATAGAACCTCCTGAATATACAGGAGGTGTTATATGGTGGCAGGAGGAGTGGTTCCCGAGAAATATGCAAAATATTATAACCTTTGCTGGATTCTGGTATTTCGCTTGTTTTGCATATATCTGTGTTTAGGAGAACTGTTCCACAACATCTTTTTGGATATTGTCACTATTTTAGGATTTCAGAGAACTTTCTGAAAATACATGAGTTGTTATATGGTGGCAGGAGGAGTGGCTCCCGAGAAATATGCAAAATATTATAACCTTTGCTGGATTCTGGTATTTCGCTTGTTTTGCATATATCTGCGGTTAGGAGAACTGTTCCACAACATCTTTTTGGATATCGTCACTATTTTAGGATTTCAGAGAACTTTCTGAAAATACATGAGATGTTATATGGTGGCAGGAGGAGTGGTTCCCGAGAAATATGCAAAATATTATAACCTTTGCTGGATTCTGGTATTTCGCTTGTTTTGCATATATCTGTGTTTAGGAGAACTGTTCCACAACATCTTTTTGGATATTGTCACTATTTTAGGATTCAATAGAACCTCCTGAATATACAGGAGGTGTTAAATGGTGGCAGGAGGAGTGGTTCCAGAGAAATATGCAAAAGATATAACCTTTGCTCGATTATGGTATTTCGCTTGTTTTGCATATATCTGCGGTTAGGGAACTGCGCCACAATATCTTTTTGGATATCGTCACTATTTTAGGATTTCAGAGAACTTTCTGAATATACATGAGATGTTATATGGTGGCAGGAGGAGTGGTTCCCGAGAAATATGCAAAATATTATAACCTTTGCTGGTTTCTGGTATTTCGCTTGTTTTGCATATATCTGTGTTTAGGAGAACTGTTCCACAACATCTTTTTGGATATTGTCACTATTTTAGGATTTCAGAGAACTTTCTGAAAATACATGAGATGTTATATGGTGGCAGGAGGAGTGGTTCCCGAGAAATATGCAAAATATTATAACCTTTGCTGGATTCTGGTATTTCGCTTGTTTTGCATATATCTGTGGTTAGGAGAACTGTTCCACAACATCTTTTTGGATATTGTCACTATTTTAGGATTTCAGAGAACTTTCTGAAAATACATGAGATGTTATATGGTGGCAGCAGGAGTGGTTCCCGAGAAATATGCAAAATATTATAACCTTTGCTGGATTCTGGTATTTCGCTTGTTTTGCATATATCTGTGGTTAGGAGAACTGTTTCCCACAACATCTTTTTGGATATTGTCACGATTTTAGGATTCAATAGAACCTCCTGAATATACAGGAGGTGTTATATGGTGGCAGGAGGAGTGGTTCCCGAGAAATATGCAAAAGATATAACCTTTGCTCGATTATGGTATTTCGCTTGTCTTGCATATATCTGTGTTTAGGAGAACTGTTCCACAACATCTTTTTGGATATTGTCACTATTTTAGGATTCAATAGAACCTCCTGAATATACAGGAGATGTTATATGGTGGCAGGAGGAGTGGTTCCAGAGAAATATGAAAAGATATAACCTTTGCTCGATTATGGTATTTCGCTTGTTTTGCATATATCTGTGGTTAGGAGAACTGTTTCACAACATCTTTTTGGATATCGTCACTATTTTAGGATTCAATAGAACCTCCTGAATATACAGGAGGTGTTATATGGTGGCAGGAGGAGTGGTTTCAGAGAAATATGCAAAATATTATAACCTTTGCTCGATTCTGGTATTTCGCTTGTTTTGCATATATCTGTGGTTAGGAGAACTGTTTCACAACATCTTTTTAGATATTGTCACTATTTTAGGATTCAATAGAACCTCCTGAATATACAGGAGGTGTTATATGGTGGCAGGAGGAGTGGTTCCCGAGAAATATGCAAAATATTATAACCTTTGCTGGATTCTGGTATTTCGCTTGTTTTGCATATATCTGTGTTTAGGAGAACTGTTCCACAACATCTTTTTGGATATTGTCACTATTTTAGGATTTCAGAGAACTTTCTGAAAATACATGAGATGTTATATGGTGGCAGGAGGAGTGGCTCCCGAGAAATATGCAAAATATTATAACCTTTGCTGGATTCTGGTATTTCGCTTGTTTTGCATATATCTGCGGTTAGGAGAACTGTTCCACAACATCTTTTTGGATATCGTCACTATTTTAGGATTTCAGAGAACTTTCTGAAAATACATGAGATGTTATATGGTGGCAGGAGGAGTGGTTCCCGAGAAATATGCAAAATATTATAACCTTTGCTGGATTCTGGTATTTCGCTTGTTTTGCATATATCTGTGTTTAGGAGAACTGTTCCACAACATCTTTTTGGATATTGTCACTATTTTAGGATTCAATAGAACCTCCTGAATATACAGGAGGTGTTATATGGTGGCAGGAGGAGTGGTTCCAGAGAAATATGCAAAAGATATAACCTTTGCTCGATTATGGTATTTCGCTTGTTTTGCATATATCTGCGGTTAGGGAACTGCTCCACAACATCTTTTTGGATATCGTCACTATTTTAGGATTTCAGAGAACTTTCTGAATATACATGAGATGTTATATGGTGGCAGGAGGAGTGGTTCCCGAGAAATATGCAAAATATTATAACCTTTGCTGGATTCTGGTATTTCGCTTGTTTTGCATATATCTGTGTTTAGGAGAACTGTTCCAAAACATCTTTTTGGATATTGTCACTATTTTAGGATTTCAGAGAACTTTCTGAAAATACATGAGATGTTATATGGTGGCAGGAGGAGTGGTTCCCGAGAAATATGCAAAATATTATAACCTTTGCTGGATTCTGGTATTTCGCTTGTTTTGCATATATCTGTGGTTAGGAGAACTGTTCCACAACATCTTTTTGGATATTGTCACTATTTTAGGATTTCAGAGAACTTTCTGAAAATACATGAGATGTTATATGGTGGCAGGAGGAGTGGTTCCCGAGAAATATGCAAAATATTATAACCTTTGCTGGATTCTGGTATTTCGCTTGTTTTGCATATATCTGTGGTTAGGAGAACTGTTCCACAACATCTTTTTGGATATTGTCACTATTTTAGGATTCAATAGAACCTCCTGAATATACAGGAGGTGTTATATGGTGGCAGGAATAGTGGTTCCAGAGAAATATGCAAAAGATATAACCTTTGCTCGATTATGGTATTTCGCTTGTCTTGCATATATCTGTGTTTAGGAGAACTGTTCCACAACATCTTTTTGGATATTGTCACTATTTTAGGATTCAATAGAACCTCCTGAATATACAGGAGATGTTATATGGTGGCAGAAGGAGTGGTTCCCGAGAAATATGCAAAAGATATAACCTTTGCTCGATTATGGTATTTCGCTTGTTTTGCATATATCTGTGGTTAGGAGAACTGTTTCACAACATCTTTTTGGATATCGTCACTATTTTAGGATTCAATAGAACCTCCTGAATATACAGGAGGTGTTATATGGTGGCAGGAGGAGTGGTTCCAGAGAAATATTCAAAGGATATAACCTTTGCTCGATTATGGTATTTCGCTTGTTTTGCATATATCTGCGGTTAGGGAACTGCTCCACAACATCTTTTTGGATATCGTCACTATTTTAGGATTTCAGAGAACTTTCTGAATATACATGAGATGTTATATGGTGGCAGGAGGAGTGGTTCCCGAGAAATATGCAAAATATTATAACCTTTGCTGGATTCTGGTATTTCGCTTGTTTTGCATATATCTGTGGTTAGGAGAACTGTTTCACAACATCTTTTTGGATATTGTCACTATTTTAGGATTTCAGAGAACTTTCTGAATATACATGAGATGTTATATGGTGGCAGGAGGAGTGGCTCCCGAGAAATATGCAAAATATTATAACCTTTGCTGGATTATGGTATTTCGCTTGTTTTGCATATATCTGTGTTTAGGAGAACTGTTCCACAACATCTTTTTGGATATCGTCACTATTTTAGGATTTCAGAGAACTTTCTGAAAATACATGAGATGTTATATGGTGGCAGGAGGAGTGGCTCCCGAGAAATATGCAAAATATTATAACCTTTGCTGGATTCTGGTATTTCGCTTGTTTTGCATATATCTGTGTTTAGGAGAACTGTTCCACAACATCTTTTTGGATATTGTCACTATTTTAGGATTCAATAGAACCTCCTGAATATACAGGAGGTGTTATATGGTGGCAGGAGGAGTGGTTCCAGAGAAATATGCAAAATATTATAACCTTTGCTCGATTCTGGTATTTCGCTTGTTTTGCATATATCTGTGGTTAGGAGAACTGTTTCACAACATCTTTTTGGATATTGTCACTATTTTAGGATTCAATAGAACCTCCTGAATATACAGGAGGTGTTATATGGTGGCAGGAGGAGTGGTTCCCGAGAAATATGCAAAATATTATAACCTTTGCTGGATTCTGGTATTTCGCTTGTTTTGCATATATCTGTGGTTAGGAGAACTGTTCCACAACATCTTTTTTGATATTGTCACTATTTTAGGATTCAATAGAACCTCCTGAATATACATGAGATGTTATATGGTGGGAGGAGGAGTGGTTCCAGAGAAATATGCAAAATATTATAACCTTTGCTCGATTATGGTATTGCGCTTGTTTTGCATATATCTGTGGTTAGGAGAACTGTTCCACAACATCTTTTTGGATATTGTCGATATTTTAGGATTTCGGAGGACTTTCTGAAATACATGAGATGTTATATGGTGGCAGGAGGAGTGGCTCCCGAGAAATATGCAAAATATTATAACCTTTGCTGGATTCTGGTATTTCGCTTGTTTTGCATATATCTGCGGTTAGGAGAACTGTTCCACAACATCTTTTTGGATATCGTCACTATTTTAGGATTTCAGAGAACTTTCTGAAAATACATGAGATGTTATATGGTGGCAGGAGGAGTGGCTCCCGAGAAATATGCAAAATATTATAACCTTTGCTGGATTCTGGTATTTCGCTTGTTTTGCATATATCTGTGTTTAGGAGAACTGTTCCACAACATCTTTTTGGATATTGTCACTATTTTAGGATTCAATAGAACCTCCTGAATATACAGGAGGTGTTATATGGTGGCAGGAGGAGTGGTTCCAGAGAAATATGCAAAATATTATAACCTTTGCTCGATTCTGGTATTTCGCTTGTTTTGCATATATCTGTGGTTAGGAGAACTGTTTCACAACATCTTTTTGGATATTGTCACTATTTTAGGATTCAATAGAACCTCCTGAATATACAGGAGGTGTTATATGGTGGCAGGAGGAGTGGTTCCCGAGAAATATGCAAAATATTATAACCTTTGCTGGATTCTGGTATTTCGCTTGTTTTGCATATATCTGTGTTTAGGAGAACTGTTCCACAACATCTTTTTGGATATTGTCCCTATTTTAGGATTCAATAGAACCTCCTGAATATACATGAGATGTTATATGGTGGGAGGAGGAGTGGTTCCAGAGAAATATGCAAAATATTATAACCTTTGCTCGATTATGGTATTGCGCTTGTTTTGCATATATCTGTGGTTAGGAGAACTGTTCCACAACATCTTTTTGGATATTGTCACTATTTTAGGATTTCGGAGAACTTTCTGAAAATACATGAGATGTTATATGGTGGCAGGAGGAGTGGCTCCCGAGAAATATGCAAAATATTATTACCTTTGCTGGATCCTGGTATTTCGCTTGTTTTGCATATATCTGCGGTTAGGAGAACTGTTCCACAACATCTTTTTGGATATCGTCACTATTTTAGGATTTCAGAGAACTTTCTGAAAATACATGAGATGTTATATGGTGGCAGGAGGAGTGGCTCCCGAGAAATATGCAAAATATTATAACCTTTGCTGGATTCTGGTATTTCGCTTGTTTTGCATATATCTGTGTTTAGGAGAACTGTTCCACACCATCTTTTTGGATATTGTCACTATTTTAGGATTCAATAGAACCTCCTGAATATACAGGAGGTGTTATATGGTGGCAGAAAGAGTGGTTCCAGAGAAATATGCAAAAGATATAACCTTTGCTCGATTATGGTATTTCGCTTGTCTTGCATATATCTGTGTTTAGGAGAACTGTTCCACAACATCTTTTTGGATATTGTCACTATTTTAGGATTCAATAGAACCTCCTGAATATACAGGAGATGTTATATGGTGGCAGCAGAAGGAGAGGTTCCCGAGAAATATGCAAAAGATATAACCTTTGCTCGATTATGGTATTTCGCTTGTTTTGCATATATCTGTGGTTAGGAGAACTGTTTCACAACATCTTTTTGGATATCGTCACTATTTTAGGATTCAATAGAACCTCCTGAATATACAGGAGGTGTTATATGGTGGCAGGAGGAGTGGTTCCAGAGAAATATTCAAAGGATATAACCTTTGCTCGATTATGGTATTTCGCTTGTTTTGCACATATATCTGCGGTTAGGGAACGGCTCCACAACATCTTTTTGGATATCGTCACTATTTTAGGATTTCAGAGAACTTTCTGAATATACATGAGATGTTATATGGTGGCAGGAGGAGTGGTTCCCGAGAAATATGCAAAATATTATAACCTTTGCTGGATTCTGGTATTTCGCTTGTTTTGCATATATCTGTGGTTAGGAGAACTGTTTCACAACATCTTTTTGGATATTGTCACTATTTTAGGATTTCAGAGAACTTTCTGAATATACATGAGATGTTATATGGTGGCAGGAGGAGTGGCTCCCGAGAAATATGCAAAATATTATAACCTTTGCTGGATTATGGTATTTCGCTTGTTTTGCATATATCTGTGTTTAGGAGAACTGTTCCACAACATCTTTTTGGATATCGTCACTATTTTAGGATTTCAGAGAACTTTCTGAAAATACATGAGATGTTATATGGTGGCAGGAGGAGTGGCTCCCGAGAAATATGCAAAATATTATAACCTTTGCTGGATTCTGGTATTTTCGCTTGTTTTGCATATATCTGTGTTTAGGAGAACTGTTCCACAACATCTTTTTGGATATTGTCACTATTTTAGGATTCAATAGAACCTCCTGAATATACAGGAGGTGTTATATGGTGGCAGGAGGAGTGGTTCCAGAGAAATATGCAAAATATTATAACCTTTGCTCGATTCTGGTATTTCGCTTGTTTTGCATATATCTGTGGTTAGGAGAACTGTTTCACAACATATTTTTGGATATTGTCACTATTTTAGGATTCAATAGAACCTCCTGAATATACAGGAGGTGTTATATGGTGGCAGGAGGAGTGGTTCCCGAGAAATATGCAAAATATTATAACCTTTGCTGGATTCTGGTATTTCGCTTGTTTTGCATATATCTGTGGTTAGGAGAACTGTTCCACAACATCTTTTTGGATATTGTCACTATTTTAGGATTCAATAGAACCTCCTGAATATACATGAGATGTTATATGGTGGGAGGAGGAGTGGTTCCAGAGAAATATGCAAAATATTATAACCTTTGCTCGATTATGGTATTGCGCTTGTTTTGCATATATCTGTGGTTAGGAGAACTGTTCCACAACATCTTTTTGGATATTGTCGATATTTTAGGATTTCGGAGAACTTTCTGAAAATACATGAGATGTTATATGGTGGCAGGAGGAGTGGCTCCCGAGAAATATGCAAAATATTATAACCTTTGCTGGATTCTGGTATTTCGCTTGTTTTGCATATATCTGCGGTTAGGAGAACTGTTCCACAACATCTTTTTGGATATCGTCACTATTTTAGGATTTCAGAGAACTTTCTGAAAATACATGAGATGTTATATGGTGGCAGGAGGAGTGGCTCCGAGAAATATGCAAAATATTATAACCTTTGCTGGATTCTGGTATTTCGCTTGTTTTGCATATATCTGTGTTTAGGAGAACTGTTCCACAACATCTTTTTGGATATTGTCACTATTTTAGGATTCAATAGAACCTCCTGAATATACAGGAGGTGTTATATGGTGGCAGGAGGAGTGGTTCCAGAGAAATATGCAAAATATTATAACCTTTGCTCGATTCTGGTATTTCGCTTGTTTTGCATATATCTGTGGTTAGGAGAACTGTTTCACAACATCTTTTTGGATATTGTCACTATTTTAGGATTCAATAGAACCTCCTGAATATACAGGAGGTGTTATATGGTGGCAGGAGGAGTGGTTCCCGAGAAATATGCAAAATATTATAACCTTTGCTGGATTCTGGTATTTCGCTTGTTTTGCATATATCTGTGTTTAGGAGAACTGTTCCACAACATCTTTTTGGATATTGTCCCTATTTTAGGATTCAATAGAACCTCCTGAATATACATGAGATGTTATATGGTGGGAGGAGGAGTGGTTCCAGAGAAATATGCAAAATATTATAACCTTTGCTCGATTATGGTATTGCGCTTGTTTTGCATATATCTGTGGTTAGGAGAACTGTTCCACAACATCTTTTTGGATATTGTCACTATTTTAGGATTTCGGAGAACTTTCTGAAAATACATGAGATGTTATATGGTGGCAGGAGGAGTGGCTCCCGAGAAATATGCAAAATATTATAACCTTTGCTGGATCCTGGTATTTCGCTTGTTTTGCATATATCTGCGGTTAGGAGAACTGTTCCACAACATCTTTTTGGATATCGTCACTATTTTAGGATTTCAGAGAACTTTCTGAAAATACATGAGATGTTATATGGTGGCAGGAGGAGTGGCTCCCGAGAAATATGCAAAATATTATAACCTTTGCTGGATTCTGGTATTTTCGCTTGTTTTGCATATATCTGTGTTTAGGAGAACTGTTCCACACCATCTTTTTGGATATTGTCACTATTTTAGGATTCAATAGAACCTCCTGAATATACAGGAGGTGTTATATGGTGGCAGGAGGAGTGGTTCCAGAGAAATATGCAAAAGATATAACCTTTGCTCGATTATGGTATTTCGCTTGTTTTGCATATATCTGCGGTTAGGGAACTGCTCCACAACATCTTTTTGGATATTGTCACTATTTTAGGATTCAATAGAACCTCCTGAATATACAGGAGATGTTATATGGTGGCAGGAGGAATGGTTCCAGAGAAATATGCAAAAGATATAAACTTTGCTCGATTATGGTATTTCGCTTGTTTTGCATATATCTGTGGTTAGGAGAACTGTTTCACAAACATCTTTTTGGATATCGTCACTATCTTAGGATTCAATAGAACCTCCTGAATATAAAGGAGGTGTTATATGGTGGCAGGAGGAGTGGTTCCAGAGAAATATGCAAAAGATATAACCTTTGCTCGATTATGGTATTTCACTTGTTTTGCATATATCTGCTGTTAGGGAATTGCTCCACAACATCTTTTTGGATATCGTCACTATTTTAGGATTTCAGAGAACTTTCTGAATATACATGAGATGTTATATGGTGGCAGGAGGAGTGGCTCCCGAGAAATATGCAAAATATTATAACCTTTGCTGGATTCTGGTATTTCGCTTGTTTTGCATATATCTGTGGTAGGGAAACTGTTCCACAACATCTTTTTGGATATTGTCACTATTTTAGGATTTCAGAGAACTTTCTGAATATACAGGAGATGTTATATGGTGGCAGGAGGAGTGGTTCCAGAGAAATATGCAAAAGATATAACCTTTGCTCGATTATGGTATTTCGCTTGTTTTGCATATATCTGCGGTTAGGGAACTGCTCCACAACATCTTTTTGGATATTGTCACTATTTTAGGATTCAATAGAACCTCCTGAATATACAGGAGATGTTATATGGTGGCAGGAGGAATGGTTCCAGAGAAATATGCAAAAGATATAAACTTTGCTCGATTATGGTATTTCGCTTGTTTTGCATATATCTGTGGTTAGGAGAACTGTTTCACAACATCTTTTTGGATATCGTCACTATTTTAGGATTCAATAGAACCTCCTGAATATAAAGGAGGTGTTATATGGTGGCAGGAGGAGTGGTTCCAGAGAAATATGCAAAAGATATAACCTTTGCACGATTATGGTATTTCACTTGTTTTGCATATATCTGCGGTTAGGGAATTGCTCCACAACATCTTTTTGGATATCGTCACTATTTTAGGATTTCAGAGAACTTTCTGAATATACATGAGATGTTATATGGTGGCAGGAGGAGTGGCTCCCGAGAAATATGCAAAATATTATAACCTTTGCTGGATTCTGGTATTTCGCTTGTTTTGCATATATCTGTGGTTAGGGAAACTGTTTCACAACATCTTTTTGGATATTGTCACTAGTTTAGGATTCAATAGAACCTCCTGAATATACATGAGATGTTATATGGTGGCAGGAGGAGTGGTTCCCGAGAAATTTGCAAAATATTATAACCTTTGCTGGATTCTGGTATTTCGCTTGCTTTGCATATATCTGTGGTTAGGAGAACTGTTTCACAACATCTTTTTGGATATTGTGACTATTTTAGGATTTCAGAGAACTTTCTGAATATACATGAGATGTTATATGGTGGCAGGAGGAGTGGTTCCCTAGAAATATGCAAAATATTATAACCTTTGCTGGATTCTGGTATTTTCGCTTGTTTTGCATATATCTGTGGTTAGGAGAACTGTTCCACAACATCTTTTTGGATATCGTCACTATTTTAGGATTTCAGAGAACTTTCTGAAAATACATGAGATGTTATATGGTGGCAGGAGGAGTGGCTCCCGAGAAATATGCAAAATATTATAAACCTTTGCTGGATTCTGGTATTTCGCTTGTTTTGCATATATCTGTGGTTAGGGAAACTGTTCCACAACATCTTTTTGGATATTGTCACTATTTTAGGATTTCAGAGAACTTTCTGAATATACAGGAGATGTTATATGGTGGCAGGAGGAGTGGTTCCCGAGAAATAAGCAAAAGATATAACCTTTGCTCGATTATGGTATTTCGCTTGTTTTGCATATATCTGTGGTTAGGAGAACTGTTTCACAACATCTTTTTGGATATCGTCACTATTTTAGGATTTCAGAGAACTTTCTGAATATACATGAGATGTTATATGGTGGCAGGAGGAGTGGCTCCCGAGAAATATGCAAAAGATGTAACCTTTGCTCGATTATGGTATTTCGCTTGTTTTGCATATATCTGCGGTTAGGGAACTGCTCCACAATATCTTTTTGGATATCGTCACTATTTTAGGATTTCAGAGAACTTTCTGAATATACATGAGATGTTATATGGTGGCAGGAGGAGTGGTTCCCGAGAAATATGCAAAATATTATAACCTTTGCTGGTTTCTGGTATTTCGCTTGTTTTGCATATATCTGTGTTTAGGAGAACTGTTCCACAACATCTTTTTGGATATTGTCACTATTTTAGGATTTCAGAGAACTTTCTGAAAATACATGAGATGTTATATGGTGGCAGGAGGTGTGGTTCCCGAGAAATATGCAAAATATTATAACCTTTGTTGGATTCTGGTATTTCGCTTGTTTTGCATATATCTGTGGTTAGGAGAACTGTTCCACAACATCTTTTTGGATATTGTCACTATTTTAGGATTTCAGAGAACTTTCTGAAAATACATGAGATGTTATATGGTGGCAGCAGGAGTGGTTCCCGAGAAATATGCAAAATATTATAACCTTTGCTGGATTCTGGTATTTCGCTTCTTTTGCATATATCTGTGGTTAGGAGAACTGTTCCACAACATCTTTTTGGATATTGTCACGATTTTAGGATTCAATAGAACCTCCTGAATATACAGGAGGTGTTATATGGTGGCAGGAGGAGTGGTTCCCGAGAAATATGCAAAAGATATAACCTTTGCTCGATTATGGTATTTCGCTTGTCTTGCATATATCTGTGTTTGGGAGAACTGTTCCACAACATCTTTTTGGATATTGTCACTATTTTAGGATTCAATAGAACCTCCTGAATATACAGGAGATGTTATATGGTGGCAGGAGGAGTGGTTCCAGAGAAATATGAAAAGATATAACCTTTGCTCGATTATGGTATTTCGCTTGTTTTGCATACATCTGTGGTTAGGAGAACTGTTTCACAACATCTTTTTGGATATCGTCACTATTTTAGGATTCAATAGAACCTCCTGAATATACAGGAGGTGTTATATGGTGGCAGCAGGGAGTGGTTTCAGAGAAATATGCAAAATATTATAACCTTTGCTCGATTCTGGTATTTCGCTTGTTTTGCATATATCTGTGGTTAGGAGAACTGTTTCACAACATCTTTTTAGATATTGTCACTATTTTAGGATTCAATAGAACCTCCTGAATATACAGGAGGTGTTATATGGTGGCAGGAGGAGTGGTTCCCGAGAAAAATGCAAAATATTATAACCTTTGCTGGATTCTGGTATTTCGCTTGTTTTGCATATATCTGTGTTTAGGAGAACTGTTCCACAACATCTTTTTGGATATTGTCACTATTTTAGGATTTCAGAGAACTTTCTGAAAATACATGAGATGTTATATGGTGGCAGGAGGAGTGGCTCCCGAGAAATATGCAAAATATTATAACCTTTGCTGGATTCTGGTATTTCGCTTGTTTTGCATATATCTGCGGTTAGGAGAACTGTTCCACAACATCTTTTTGGATATCGTCACTATTTTAGGATTTCAGAGAACTTTCTGAAAATACATGAGATGTTATATGGTGGCAGGAGGAGTGGTTCCCGAGAAATATGCAAAATATTATAACCTTTGCTGGATTCTGGTATTTCGCTTGTTTTGCATATATCTGTGTTTAGGAGAAACTGTTCCAAAACATCTTTTTGGATATTGTCACTATTTTAGGATTTCAGAGAACTTTCTGAAAATACATGAGATGTTATATGGTGGCAGGAGGAGTGGTTCCCGAGAAATATGCAAAATATTATAACCTTTGCTGGATTCTGGTATTTCGCTTGTTTTGCATATATCTGTGGTTAGGAGAACTGTTCCACAACATCTTTTTGGATATTGTCACTATTTTAGGATTTCAGAGAACTTTCTGAAAATACATGAGATGTTATATGGTGGCAGGAGGAGTGGTTCCCGAGAAATATGCAAAATATTATAACCTTTGCTGGATTCTGGTATTTCGCTTGTTTTGCATATATCTGTGGTTAGGAGAACTGTTCCACAACATCTTTTTGGATTGTCACTATTTTAGGATTCAATAGAACCTCCTGAATATACAGGAGGTGTTATATAGTGGCAGGAAGAGTGGTTCCCGAGAAATATGCAAAAGATATAACCTTTGCTCGATTATGGTATTTCGCTTGTCTTGCATATATCTGTGTTTAGGAGAACTGTTCCACAACATCTTTTTGGATATTGTCACTATTTTAGGATTCAATAGAACCTCCTGAATATACAGGAGATGTTATATGGTGGCAGAAGGAGTGGTTCCCGAGAAATATGCAAAAGATATAACCTTTGCTCGATTATGGTATTTCGCTTGTTTTGCATATATCTGTGGTTAGGAGAACTGTTTCACAACATCTTTTTGGATATCGTCTCTATTTTAGGATTCAATAGAACCTCCTGAATATACAGGAGGTGTTATATGGTGGCAGGAGGAGTGGTTCCAGAGAAATATTCAAAGGATATAACCTTTGCTCGATTATGGTATTTCGCTTGTTTTGCATATATCTGCGGTTAGGGAAATGATCCACAACATCTTTTTGGATATCGTCACTATTTTAGGATTTCAGAGAACTTTCTGAATATACATGAGATGTTATATGGTGGCAGGAGGAGTGGTTCCCGAGAAATATGCAAAATATTATAACCTTTGCTGGATTCTGGTATTTCGCTTGTTTTGCATATATCTGTGGTTAGGAGAACTGTTTCACAACATCTTTTTGGATATTGTCACTATTTTAGGATTTCAGAGAACTTTCTGAATATACATGAGATGTTATATGGTGGCAGGAGGAGTGGTTCCCGAGAAATATGCAAAATATTATAACCTTTGCTGGATTCTGGTATTTCGCTTGTTTTGCATATATCTGTGGTTAGGAGAACTGTTCCACAACATCTTTTTGGATATCGTCACTATTTTAGGATTTCAGAGAACTTTCTGAAAATACATGAGATGTTATATGGTGGTAGGAGGAGTGGCTCCCGAGAAATATGCAAAATATTATAACCTTTGCTGGATTATGGTATTTCGCTTGTTTTGCATATATCTGTGTTTAGGAGAACTGTTCCACAACATCTTTTTGGATATCGTCACTATTTTAGGATTTCAGAGAACTTTCTGAAAATACATGAGATGTTATATGGTGGCAGGAGGAGTGGTTCCAGAGAAATATGCAAAATATTATAACCTTTGCTGGATTCTGGTATTTCGCTTGTTTTGCATATATCTGTGGTTAGGAGAGCTGTTCCACAACATATTTTTGGATATTGTCACTATTTTAGGATTTCAGAGAACTTTCTGAATATACAGGAGATGTTATATGGTGGCAGGAGGAGTGGTTCCAGAGAAATATGCAAAATATTATAACCTTTGCTCGATTCTGGTATTTCGCTTGTTTTGCATATATCTGTGGTTAGGAGAACTGTTTCACAACATCTTTTTGGATATTGTCACTATTTTAGGATTCAATAGAACCTCCTGAATATACAGGAGGTGTTATATGGTGGCAGGAGGAGTGGTTCCCGAGAAATATGCAAAATATGATAACCTTTGCTGGATTCTGGTATTTCGCTTGTTTTGCATATATCTGTGTTTAGGAGAACTGTTCCACAACAACTTTTTGGATATTGTCCCTATTTTAGGATTCAATAGAACCTCCTGAATATACATGAGATGTTATATGGTAGGAGGAGGAGTGGTTCCAGAGAAATATGCAAAATATTATAACCTTTGCTCGATTATGGTATTGCGCTTGTTTTGCATATATCTGTGGTTAGGAGAACTGTTCCACAACATCTTTTTGGATATTGTCACTATTTTAGGATTTCGGAGAACTTTCTGAAAATACATGAGATGTTATATGGTGGCAGGAGGAGTGGCTCCCGAGAAATATGCAAAATATTATAACCTTTGCTGGATTCTGGTATTTCGCTTGTTTTGCATATATCTGCGGTTAGGAGAACTGTTCCACAACATCTTTTTGGATATCGTCACTATTTTAGGATTTCAGAGAACTTTCTGAAAATACATGAGATGTTATATGGTGGCAGGAGGAGTGGCTCCCGAGAAATATGCAAAATATTATAACCTTTGCTGGATTCTGGTATTTCGCTTGTTTTGCATATATCTGTGTTTAGGAGAACTGTTCCACAACATCTTTTTGGATATTGTCACTATTTTAGGATTCAATAGAACCTCCTGAATATACAGGAGGTGTTATATGGTGGCAGGAGGAGTGGTTCCAGAGAAATATGCAAAAGATATAACCTTTGCTCGATTATGGTATTTCGCTTGTTTTGCATATATCTGCGGTTAGGGAACTGCTCCACAACATCTTTTTGGATATTGTCACTATTTTAGGATTCAATAGAACCTCCTGAATATACAGGAGATGTTATATGGTGGCAGGAGGAGTGGTTCCAGAGAAATATGAAAAGATATAACCTTTGCTCGATTATGGTATTTCGCTTGTTTTGCATATATCTGTGGTTAGGAGAACTGTTTCACAACATCTTTTTGGATATCGTCACTATTTTAGGATTCAATAGAACCTCCTGAATATACAGGAGGTGTTATATGGTGGCAGGAGGAGTGGTTTCAGAGAAATATGCAAAATATTATAACCTTTGCTCAATTCTGGTATTTCGCTTGTTTTGCATATATCTGTGGTTAGGAGAACTGTTTCACAACATCTTTTTAGATATTGTCACTATTTTAGGATTCAATAGAACCTCCTGAATATACAGGAGGTGTTATATGGTGGCAGGAGGAGTGGTTCCCGAGAAAAATGCAAAATATTATAACCTTTGCTGGATTCTGGTATTTCGCTTGTTTTGCATATATCTGTGTTTAGGAGAACTGTTCCACAACATCTTTTTGGATATTGTCACTATTTTAGGATTTCAGAGAACTTTCTGAAAATACATGAGATGTTATATGGTGGCAGGAGGAGTGGCTCCCGAGAAATATGCAAAATATTATAACCTTTGCTGGATTCTGGTATTTCGCTTGTTTTGCATATATCTGCGGTTAGGAGAACTGTTCCACAACATCTTTTTGGATATCGTCACTATTTTAGGATTTCAGAGAACTTTCTGAAAATACATGAGATGTTATATGGTGGCAGGAGGAGTGGTTCCCGAGAAATATGCAAAATATTATAACCTTTGCTGGATTCTGGTATTTCGCTTGTTTTGCATATATCTGTGTTTAGGAGAACTGTTCCACAACATCTTTTTGGATATTGTCACTATTTTAGGATTCAATAGAACCTCCTGAATATACAGGAGGTGTTATATGGTGGCAGGAGGAGTGGTTCCAGAGAAATATGCAAAAGATATAACCTTTGCTCGATTATGGTATTTCGCTTGTTTTGCATATATCTGCGGTTAGGGAACTGCTCCACAACATCTTTTTGGATATCGTCACTATTTTAGGATTTCAGAGAACTTTCTGAATATACATGAGATGTTATATGGTGGCAGGAGGAGTGGTTCCCGAGAAATATGCAAAATATTATAACCTTTGCTGGATTCTGGTATTTCGCTTGTTTTGCATATATCTGTGTTTAGGAGAACTGTTCCAAAACATCTTTTTGGATATTGTCACTATTTTAGGATTTCAGAGAACTTTCTGAAAATACATGAGATGTTATATGGTGGCAGGAGGAGTGGTTCCCGAGAAATATGCAAAATATTATAACCTTTGCTGGATTCTGGTATTTCGCTTGTTTTGCATATATCTGTGGTTAGGAGAACTGTTCCACAACATCTTTTTGGATATTGTCACTATTTTAGGATTTCAGAGAACTTTCTGAAAATACATGAGATGTTATATGGTGGCAGGAGGAGTGGTTCCCGAGAAATATGCAAAATATTATAACCTTTGCTGGATTCTGGTATTTCGCTTGTTTTGCATATATCTGTGGTTAGGAGAACTGTTCCACAACATCTTTTTGGATATTGTCACTATTTTAGGATTCAATAGAACCTCCTGAATATACAGGAGGTGTTATATAGTGGCAGGAAGAGTGGTTCCCGAGAAATATGCAAAAGATATAACCTTTGCTCGATTATGGTATTTCGCTTGTCTTGCATATATCTGTGTTTAGGAGAACTGTTCCACAACATCTTTTTGGATATTGTCACTATTTTAGGATTCAATAGAACCTCCTGAATATACAGGAGATGTTATATGGTGGCAGAAGGAGTGGTTCCCGAGAAATATGCAAAAGATATAACCTTTGCTCGATTATGGTATTTCGCTTGTTTTGCATATATCTGTGGTTAGGAGAACTGTTTCACAACATCTTTTTGGATATCGTCTCTATTTTAGGATTCAATAGAACCTCCTGAATATACAGGAGGTGTTATATGGTGGCAGGAGGAGTGGTTCCAGAGAAATATTCAAAGGATATAACCTTTGCTCGATTATGGTATTTCGCTTGTTTTGCATATATCTGCGGTTAGGGAAATGCTCCACAACATCTTTTTGGATATCGTCACTATTTTAGGATTTCAGAGAACTTTCTGAATATACATGAGATGTTATATGGTGGCAGGAGGAGTGGTTCCCGAGAAATATGCAAAATATTATAACCTTTGCTGGATTCTGGTATTTCGCTTGTTTTGCATATATCTGTGGTTAGGAGAACTGTTTCACAACATCTTTTTGGATATTGTCACTATTTTAGGATTTCAGAGAACTTTCTGAATATACATGAGATGTTATATGGTGGCAGGAGGAGTGGTTCCCGAGAAATATGCAAAATATTATAACCTTTGCTGGATTCTGGTATTTCGCTTGTTTTGCATATATCTGTGGTTAGGAGAACTGTTCCACAACATCTTTTTGGATATCGTCACTATTTTAGGATTTCAGAGAACTTTCTGAAAATACATGAGATGTTATATGGTGGTAGGAGGAGTGGCTCCCGAGAAATATGCAAAATATTATAACCTTTGCTGGATTATGGTATTTCGCTTGTTTTGCATATATCTGTGTTTAGGAGAACTGTTCCACAACATCTTTTTGGATATCGTCACTATTTTAGGATTTCAGAGAACTTTCTGAAAATACATGAGATGTTATATGGTGGCAGGAGGAGTGGTTCCAGAGAAATATGCAAAATATTATAACCTTTGCTGGATTCTGGTATTTCGCTTGTTTTGCATATATCTGTGGTTAGGAGAGCTGTTCCACAACATATTTTTGGATATTGTCACTATTTTAGGATTTCAGAGAACTTTCTGAATATACAGGAGATGTTATATGGTGGCAGGAGGAGTGGTTCCAGAGAAATATGCAAAATATTATAACCTTTGCTCGATTCTGGTATTTCGCTTGTTTTGCATATATCTGTGGTTAGGAGAACTGTTTCACAACATCTTTTTGGATATTGTCACTATTTTAGGATTCAATAGAACCTCCTGAATATACAGGAGGTGTTATATGGTGGCAGGAGGAGTGGTTCCCGAGAAATATGCAAAATATGATAACCTTTGCTGGATTCTGGTATTTCGCTTGTTTTGCATATATCTGTGTTTAGGAGAACTGTTCCACAACATCTTTTTGGATATTGTCCCTATTTTAGGATTCAATAGAACCTCCTGAATATACATGAGATGTTATATGGTAGGAGGAGGAGTGGTTCCAGAGAAATATGCAAAATATTATAACCTTTGCTCGATTATGGTATTGCGCTTGTTTTGCATATATCTGTGGTTAGGAGAACTGTTCCACAACATCTTTTTGGATATTGTCACTATTTTAGGGTTTCGGAGAACTTTCTGAAAATACATGAGATGTTATATGGTGGCAGGAGGAGTGGCTCCCGAGAAATATGCAAAATATTATAACCTTTGCTGGATTCTGGTATTTCGCTTGTTTTGCATATATCTGCGGTTAGGAGAACTGTTCCACAACATCTTTTTGGATATCGTCACTATTTTAGGATTTCAGAGAACTTTCTGAAATACATGAGATGTTATATGGTGGCAGGAGGAGTGGCTCCCGAGAAATATGCAAAATATTATAACCTTTGCTGGATTCTGGTATTTCGCTTGTTTTGCATATATCTGTGTTTAGGAGAACTGTTCCACAACATCTTTTTGGATATTGTCACTATTTTAGGATTCAATAGAACCTCCTGAATATACAGGAGGTGTTATATGGTGGCAGGAGGAGTGGTTCCAGAGAAATATGCAAAAGATATAACCTTTGCTCGATTATGGTATTTCGCTTGTTTTGCATATATCTGCGGTTAGGGAACTGCTCCACAACATCTTTTGGATATTGTCACTATTTTAGGATTCAATAGAACCTCCTGAATATACAGGAGATGTTATGAGATGTTATATGGTGGCAGGAGGAATGGTTCCAGAGAAATTTGCAAAAGATATAAACTTTGCTCGATTATGGTATTTCGCTTGTTTTGCATATATCTGTGGTTAGGAGAACTGTTTCACAACATCTTTTTGGATATCGTCACTATCTTAGGATTCAATAGAACCTCCTGAATATAAAGGAGGTGTTATATGGTGGCAGGAGGAGTGGTTCCAGAGAAATATGCAAAAGATATAACCTTTGCTCGATTATGGTATTTCACTTGTTTTGCATATATCTGCTGTTAGGGAATTGCTCCACAACATCTTTTTGGATATCGTCACTATTTTAGGATTTCAGAGAACTTTCTGAATATACATGAGATGTTATATGGTGGCAGGGGGAGTGGCTCCCGAGAAATATGCAAAATATTATAACCTTTGCTGGATTCTGGTATTTCGCTTGTTTTGCATATATCTGTGGTTAGGGAAACTGTTCCACAACATCTTTTTGGATATTGTCACTATTTTAGGATTTCAGAGAACTTTCTGAATATACAGGAGATGTTATATGGTGGCAGGAGGAGTGGTTCCAGAGAAATATGCAAAAGATATAACCTTTGCTCGATTATGGTATTTCGCTTGTTTTGCATATATCTGCGGTTAGGGAACTGCTCCACAACATCTTTTTGGGTATTGTCACTATTTTAGGATTCAATAGAACCTCCTGAATATACAGGAGATGTTATATGGTGGCAGGAGGAATGGTTCCAGAGAAATATGCAAAAGATATAAACTTTGCTCGATTATGGTATTTCGCTTGTTTTGCATATATCTGTGGTTAGGAGAACTGTTTCACAACATCTTTTTGGATATCGTCACTATTTTAGGATTCAATAGAACCTCCTGAATATAAAGGATGTGTTATATGGTGGCAGGAGGAGTGGTTCCAGAGAAATATGCAAAAGATATAACCTTTGCACGATTATGGTATTTCACTTGTTTTGCATATATCTGCGGTTAGGGAATTGCTCCACAACATCTTTTTGGATATCGTCACTATTTTAGGATTTCAGAGAACTTTCTGAATATACATGAGATGTTATATGGTGGCAGGAGGAGTGGCTCCCGAGAAATATGCAAAATATTATAACCTTTGCTGGATTCTGGTATTTCGCTTGTTTTGCATATATCTGTGGTTAGGGAAACTGTTTCACAACATCTTTTTTGGATATTGTCACTATTTTAGGATTCAATAGAACCTCCTGAATATACATGAGATGTTATATGGTGGCAGGAGGAGTGGTTCCCGAGAAATTTGCAAAATATTATAACCTTTGCTGGATTCTGGTATTTCGCTTGCTTTGCATATATCTGTGGTTAGGAGAACTGTTTCACAACATCTTTTTGGATATTGTGACTATTTTAGGATTTCAGAGAACTTTCTGAATATACATGAGATGTTATATGGTGGCAGGAGGAGTGGTTCCCTAGAAATATGCAAAATATTATAACCTTTGCTGGATTCTGGTATTTCGCTTGTTTTGCATATATCTGTGGTTAGGAGAATTGTTCCACAACATCTTTTGGATATCGTCACTATTTTAGGATTTCAGAGAACTTTCTGAAAATACATGAGATGTTATATGGTGGCAGAGGAGTGGCTCCCGAGAAATATGCAAAACATTATAACCTTTGCTGGATTCTGGTATTTCGCTTGTTTTGCATATATCTGTGGTTAGGGAAAACTGTTCCACAACATCTTTTTGGATATTGTCACTATTTTAGGATTTCAGAGAACTTTCTGAATATACTGGAGATGTTATATGGTGGCAGGAGGAGTGGTTCCCGAGAAATAAGCAAAAGATATAACCTTTGCTCGATTATGGTATTTTGCTTGTTTTGCATATATCTGTGGTTAGGAGAACTGTTTCACAACATCTTTTTGGATATCGTCACTATTTTAGGATTTCAGAGAACTTTCTGAATATACATGAGATGTTATATGGTGGCAGGAGGAGTGGCTCCCGAGAAATATGCAAAAGATGTAACCTTTGCCCGATTATGTATTTCGCTTGTTTTGCATATATCCTGCGGTTAGGGAACTGCTCCACAACATCTTTTTGGATATCGTCACTATTTTAGGATTTCAGAGAAGCTTTCCTGAATATACATGAGATGTTATATGGTGGCAGGAGGAGTGGTTCCCGAGAAATATGCAAAATATTATAACCTTTGCTGGATTCTGGTATTTCGCTTGTTTTGCATATATCTGTGTTTACGAGAACTGTTCCACAACTTCTTTTTGGATATTGTCACTATTTTATGATTTCAGAGAACTTTCTGAAATACATGAGATGTTATATGGTGGCAGGAGGAGTGGTTCCCGAGAAATTTGCAAAATATTATAACCTTTGCTGGATTCTGGTATTTCGCTTGCTTTGCATATATCTGTGGTTAGGAGAACTGTTTCACAACATCTTTTTGGATATTGTGACTATTTTAGGATTTCAGAGAACTTTCTGAATATACATGAGATGTTATATGGTGGCAGGAGGAGTGGTTCCCTAGAAATATGCAAAATATTATAACCTTTGCTGGATTCTGGTATTTCGCTTGTTTTGCATATATCTGTGGTTAGGAGAACTGTTCCACAACATCTTTTTGGATATTGTCACTATTTTAGGATTCAATAGAACCTCCTGAATATACATGAGATGTTATATGGTGGCAGGAGGAGTGGTTCCCGAGAAATTTGCAAAATATTATAACCTTTGCTGGATTCTGGTATTTCGCTTGCTTTGCATATATCTGTGGTTAGGAGAACTGTTTCACAACATCTTTTTGGATATTGTGACTATTTTAGGATTTCAGAGAACTTTCTGAATATACATGAGATGTTATATGGTGGCAGAGGAGTGGTTACCTAGAAATATGCAAAATATTATAACCTTTGCTGGATTCTGGTATTCGCTTGTTTTGCATATATCTGTGGTTAGGGAAACTATTTCACAACATCTTTTTGGATATTGTCACTATTTTAGGATTCAATAGAACCTCCTGAATATACATGAGATGTTATATGGTGGCAGGAGGAGTTGTTCCCGAGAAATTTGCAAAATATTATAACCTTTGCTGGATTCTGGCATTTCGCTTGCTTTGCATATATCTGTGGTTAGGAGAACTGTTTCACAACATCTTTTTGGATATTGTGACTATTTTAGGATTTCAGAGAACTTTCTGAATATACATGAGATGTTATATGGTGGCAGGAGGAGTGGTTCCCTAGAAATATG
Source organism: Dioctria linearis (assembly GCA_963930735.1). NCBI lineage: Eukaryota > Metazoa > Arthropoda > Insecta > Diptera > Asilidae > Dioctria > Dioctria linearis. Next base: position 26,704 of record CAWVNZ010000322.1, read on the forward strand.
CAAAATATTATAACCTTTGCTGGATTCTGGTATTTCGCTTGTTTTGCATATATCTGTGGTTAGGAGAAACTGTTCCACAACATCTTTTTGGATATCGTCACTATTTTAGGATTTCAGAGAACTTCTGAAAATACATGAGATGTTATATGGTGGCAGGAGGAGTGGCTCCCGAGAAATATGCAAAATATTATAACCTTTGCTGGATTCTGGTATTTCGCTTGTTTTGCATATATCTGTGGTTAGGGAAACTGTTCCACAACATCTTTTTGGATATTGTCACTATTTTAGGATTTCAGAAAACTTTCTGAATATACAGGAGATGTTATATGGTGGCAGGAGGAGTGGTTCCCGAGAAATAAGCAAAAGATATAACCTTTGCTCGATTATGGTATTTCGCTTGTTTTGCATATATCTGTGGTTAGGAGAACTGTTTCACAACATCTTTTTGGATATCGTCACTATTTTAGGATTTCAGAGAACTTTCTGAATATACATGAGATGTTATATGGTGGCAGGAGGAGTGGCTCCCGAGAAATATGCAAAAAGATATAACCTTTGCTCGATTATGGTATTTCGCTTGTTTTGCATATATCTGCGGTTAGGAACTGCTCCACAACATCTTTTTGGATATCGTCACTATTTTAGGATTTCAGAGAACTTTCTGAATATACATGAGATGTTATATGGTGGCAGGAGGAGTGGTTCCCGAGAAATATGCAAAATATTATAACCTTTGCTGGATTCTGGTATTTCGCTTGTTTTGGCATATATCTGTGTTTAGGAGAACTGTTCCACAACAACTTTTTGGATATTGTCACTATTTTAGGATTCAATAGAACCTCCTGAATATACAGGAGGTGTTATATTGGTGGCAGGAGGAGTGGTTCCAGAGAAATATGCAAAAGATATAACCTTTGCTCGATTATGGTATTTCGCTTGTTTTGGATATATCTGCGGTTAGGGAACTGTTCCACAACATCTTTTTGGATATTGTCACTATTTTAGGATACAATAGAACCTCCTGAATATACAGGAGGTGTTATATGGTGGCAGGAGGAGTGGTTCCAGAGAAATATGCAAAAGATATAACCTTTGCTCGATTATGGTATTTCGCTTGTTTTGCATATATCTGCGGTTAGGGAACTGTTCCACAACATCTTTTTGGATATTGTCACTATTTTATGATTTCAGAGAACTTTCTGAAAATACATGAGATGTTATATGGGGGCAGGAGGAGTGGTTCCCGAGAAATATGCAAAATATTATAACCTTTGCTGGATTCTGGTATTTCGCTTGTTTTGCATATATCTGTGGTTAGGTGAACTGTTTCACAACATCTTTTTGGATATTGTCACTATTTTAGGATTTCAGAGAACTTTCTGAATATACATGAGATGTTATATGGTGGCAGGAGGAGTGGTTCCCGAGAAATATGCAAAATATTATAACCTTTGCTGGATTCTGGTATTTCGCTTGTTTTGCATATATCTGTGGTTAGGAGAACTGTTTCACAACATCTTTTTGGATATCGTCACTATTTTAGGATTTCAGAGAACTTTCTGAAATACATGAGATGTTATATGGTGGCAGGAGGAGTGGCTCCCGAGAAATATGCAAAATATTATAACTCTTTGCTGGATTCTGGTATTTCGCTTGTTTTGCATATATCTACGGTTAGGAGAACTGTTTCACAACATCTTTTTGGATGTTGACACTATTTTAGGATTTCAGAGAACTTTCTGAAAATACATGAGATGTTATATGGTGGCAGGAGGAGTGGTTCCCGAGAAATATGCAAAAGATATAAACTTTGCTCGATTATGGTATTTCGCTTGTTTTGCATATATCTGTGGTTAGGAGAACTGTTCCACAACATCTTTTTGGATATTGTCAATATTTTAGGATTTCAGAGAACTTTCTGAATATACATGAAATGTTATATGGTGGCAGGAGGAGTGGTTCCGGAGAAATATGCAAAATATTATAAACCTTTGCTGGATTCTGGTATTTCGCTTGTTTTGCATATATCTGTGGTTAGGAGAAATGTTCCCCAACATCTTTTTGGATATTGTCACTATTTTAGGATTTCAGAGAACTTTCTGAAAATACATGAGATGTTATATGGTGGCAGGAGGAGTGGCTCCCGAGAAATATGCAAAATATTATAACCTTTGCTGGATTCTGGTATTTCGCTTGTTTTGCATATATCTGTGGTTAGGGAAACTGTTCCACAACATCTTTTTGGATATTGTCACTATTTTAGGATTTCAGAAAACTTTCTGAATATACAGGAGATGTTATATGGTGGCAGGAGGAGTGGTTCCCGAGAAATAAGCAAAAGATATAACCTTTGCTCGATTATGGTATTTCGCTTGTTTGCATATATCTGTGGTTAGGAGAACTGTTTCACAACATCTTTTTGGATATCGTCACTATTTAGGATTTCAGAGAACTTTCTGAATATACATGAGATGTTATATGGTGGCAGGAGGAGTGGTTCCCTAGAAATATGCAAAATATTATAACCTTTGCTGGATTCTGGTATTTCGCTTGTTTTGCATATATCTGTGGTTAGGAGAACTGTTCCACAACATCTTTTTGGATATCGTCACTATTTTAGGATTTCAGAGAACTTTCTGAAAATACATGAGATGTTATATGGTGGGAGGAGGAGTGGCTCCCGAGAAATATGCAAAATATTATAACCTTTGCTGGATTCTGGTATTTCGCTTGTTTTGCATATATCTGTGGTTAGGGAAACTGTTCCACAACATCTTTTTGGATATTGTCACTATTTTAGGATTTCAGAAAACTTTCTGAATATACAGGAGATGTTATATGGTGGCAGGAGGAGTGGCTCCCGAGAAATATGCAAAATATTATAACCTTTGCTGGATTCTGGTATTTCGCTTGTTTTGCATATATCTGTGGTTAGGGAAACTGTTCCACAACATCTTTTTGGATATCGTCACTATTTTAGGATTTCAGAGAACTTTCTGAAAATACATGAGATGTTATATGGTGGCAGGAGGAGTGGCTCCCGAGAAATATGCAAAATATTATAACCTTTGCTGGATTCTGGTATTTCGCTTGTTTTGCATATATCTGTGGTTAGGGAAACTGTTCCACAACATCTTTTTGGATATTGTCACTATTTTAGGATTTCAGAGAACTTTCTGAATATACAGGAGATGTTATATGGTGGCAGGAGGAGTGGTTCCCGAGAAATAAGCAAAAGATATAACCTTTGCTCGATTATGGTATTTCGCTTGTTTTGCATATATCTGTGGTTAGGAGAACTGTTTCACAACATCTTTTTGGATATCGTCACTATTTTAGGATTTCAGAAAACTTTCTGAATATACATGAGATGTTATATGGTGGCAGGAGGAGTGGCTCCCGAGAAATATGCAAAAGATATAACCTTTGCTCGATTATGGTATTTCGCTTGTTTTGCATATATCTGCGGTTAGGGAACTGCTCCACAACATCTTTTTGGATTTCGTCACTATTTTAGGATTTCAGAAAACTTTCTGAATATACATGAGATGTTATATGGTGGCAGGAGGAGTGGTTCCCGAGAAATATGCAAAATATTATAACCTTTGCTGGATTCTGGTATTTCGCTTGTTTTGCATATATCTGTGTTTAGGAGAACTGTTCCACAAACAACTTTTTGGATATTGTCACTATTTTAGGATTCAATAGAACCTCCTGAATATACAGGAGGTGCTATATGGTGGCAGGAGGAGTGGTTCCAGAGAAATATGCAAAAGATATAACCTTTGCTCGATTATGGTATTTCGCTTTTTTTGGATATATCTGCGGTTAGGGAACTGTTCCACAACATCTTTTTGGATATTGTCACTATTTTAGGATACAATAGAACCTCCTGAATATACAGGAGGTGTTATATGGTGGCAGGAGGAGTGGTTCCAGAGAAATATGCAAAAGATATAACCTTTGCTCGATTATGGTATTTCGCTTGTTTTGCATATATCTGCGGTTAGGGAACTGTTCCACAACATCTTTTTGGATATTGTCACTATTTTATGATTTCAGAGAACTTTCTGAAAATACATGAGATGTTATATGGGGGCAGGAGGAGTGGTTCCCGAGAAATATGCAAAATATTATAACCTTTGCTGGATTCTGGTATTTCGCTTGTTTTGCATATATCTGTGGTTAGGTGAACTGTTTCACAACATCTTTTTGGATATTTGTCACTATTTTAGGATTTCAGAGAACTTTCTGAATATACATGAGATGTTATATGGTGGCAGGAGGAGTGGTTTCCGAGAAATATGCAAAATATTATAACCTTTGCTGGATTCTGGTATTTCGCTTGTTTTGCATATATCTGTGGTTAGGAGAACTGTTTCACAACATCTTTTTGGATGTTGTCACTATTTTAGGATTTCAGAGAACTTTCTGAAAATACATGAGATGTTATATGGTGGCAGGAGGAGTGGTTCCCGAGAAATATGCAAAAGATATAAACTTTGCTCGATTATGGTATTTCGCTTGTTTTGCATATATCTGTGGTTAGGAGAACTGTTCCACAACATCTTTTTGGATATTGTCAATATTTTAGGATTTCAGAGAACTTTCTGAATATACATGAAATGTTATATGGTGGCAGGAGGAGTGGTTCCGGAGAAATATGCAAAATATTATAACCTTTGCTGGATTCTGGTATTTCGCTTGTTTTGCATATATCTGTGGTTAGGAGAAATGTTCCCCAACATCTTTTTGGATATTGTCACTATTTTAGGATTTCAGAGAACTTTCTGAAAATACATGAGATGTTATATGGTGGCAGGAGGAGTGGCTCCCGAGAAATATGCAAAATATTATAACCTTTGCTGGATTCTGGTATTTCGCTTGTTTTGCATATATCTGTGGTTAGGGAAACTGCTCCACAACATCTTTTTGGATATTGTCACTATTTTAGGATTTCAGAAAACTTTCTGAATATACAGGAGATGTTATATGGTGGCAGGAGGAGTGGTTCCCGAGAAATAAGCAAAAGATATAACCTTTGCTCGATTATGGTATTTCGCTTGTTTTGCATATATCTGTGGTTAGGAGAACTGTTTCACAACATCTTTTTGGATATCGTCACTATTTTAGGATTTCAGAGAACTTTCTGAATATACATGAGATGTTATATGGTGGCAGGAGGAGTGGTTCCCTAGAAATATGCAAAATATTATAACCTTTGCTGGATTCTGGTATTTCGCTTGTTTTGCATATATCTGTGGTTAGGAGAACTGTTCCACAACATCTTTTTGGATATCGTCACTATTTTCGGATTTCAGAGAACTTTCTGAAAATACATGAGATGTTATATGGTGGGAGGAGGAGTGGCTCCCGAGAAATATGCAAAATATTATAACCTTTGCTGGATTCTTGTATTTCGCTTGTTTTGCATATATCTGTGGTTAGGGAAACTGTTCCACAACATCTTTTTGGATATTGTCACTATTTTAGGATTTCAGAAAACTTTCTGAATATACAGGAGATGTTATATGGTGGCAGGAGGAGTGGCTCCCGAGAAATATGCAAAATATTATAACCTTTGCTGGATTCTGGTATTTCGCTTGTTTTGCATATATCTGTGGTTAGGGAAACTGTTCCACAACATCTTTTTGGATATCGTCACTATTTTAGGATTTCAGAGAACTTTCTGAAAATACATGAGATGTTATATGGTGGCAGGAGGAGTGGCTCCCGAGAAATATGCAAAATATTATAACCTTTGCTGGATTCTGGTATTTCGCTTGTTTTGCATATATCTGTGGTTAGGGAAACTGTTCCACAACATCTTTTTGGATATTGTCACTATTTTAGGATTTCAGAAAAACTTTCTGAATATACAGGAGATGTTATATGGTGGCAGGAGGAGTGGTTCCCGAGAAATAAGCAAAAGATATAACCTTTGCTCGATTATGGTATTTCGCTTGTTTTGCATATATCTGTGGTTAGGAGAACTGTTTCACAACATCTTTTTGGATATCGTCACTATTTTAGGATTTCAGAGAACTTTCTGAATATACATGAGATGTTATATGGTGGCAGGAGGAGTGGCTCCCGAGAAATATGCAAAAGATATAACCTTTGCTCGATTATGGTATTTCGCTTGTTTTGCATATATCTGCGGTTAGGGAACTGCTCCACAACATCTTTTTGGATATCGTCACTATTTTAGGATTTCAGAGAACTTTCTGAATATACATGAGATGTTATATGGTGGCAGGAGGAGTGGTTCCCGAGAAATATGCAAAATATTATAACCTTTGCTGGATTCTGGTATTTCGCTTGTTTTGCATATATCTGTGTTTAGGAGAACTGTTCCACAACAACTTTTTGGATATTGTCACTATTTTAGGATTCAATAGAACCTCCTGAATATACAGGAGGTGTTATATGGTGGCAGGGAGGAGTGGTTCCAGAGAAATATGCAAAAGATATAACCTTTGCTCGATTATGGTATTTCGCTTGTTTTGGATATATCTGCGGTTAGGGAACTGTTCCACAACATCTTTTTGGATATTGTCACTATTTTAGGATACAATAGAACCTCCTGAATATACAGGAGGTGTTATATGGTGGCAGGAGGAGTGGTTCCAGAGAAATATGCAAAAGATATAACCTTTGCTCGATTATGGTATTTCACTTGTTTTGCATATATCTGCGGTTAGGGAACTGTTCCACAACATCTTTTTGGATATTGTCACTATTTTATGATTTCAGAGAACTTTCTGAAAATACATGAGATGTTATATGGGGGCTGGAGGAGTGGTTCCCGAGAAATATGCAAAATATTATAACCTTTGCTGGATTCTGGTATTTCGCTTGTTTTGCATATATCTGTGGTTAGGTGAACTGTTTCACAACATCTTTTTGGATATTGTCACTATTTTAGGATTTCAGAGAACTTTCTGAATATACATGAGATGTTATATGGTGGCAGGAGGAGTGGTTCCCGAGAAATATGCAAAATATTATAACCTTTACTGGATTCTGGTATTTCGCTTGTTTTGCATATATCTGTGGTTAGGAGAACTGTTTCACAACATCTTTTTGGATATCGTCACTATTTTAGGATTTCAGAGAACTTTCTGAAAATACATGAGATGTTATATGGTGGCAGGAGGAGTGGCTCCCGAGAAATATGCAAAATATTATAACCTTTGCTGGATTCTGGTATTTCGCTTGTTTTGCATATATCTACGGTTAGGAGAACTGTTTCACAACATCTTTTTGGATGTTGTCACTATTTTAGGATTTCAGAGAACTTTCTGAAAATACATGAGATGTTATATGGTGGCAGGAGGAGTGGTTCCCGAGAAATATGCAAAAGATATAAACTTTGCTCGATTATGGTATTTCGCTTGTTTTGCATATATCTGTGGTTAGGAGAACTGTTCCACAACATCTTTTTGGATATTGTCAATATTTTAGGATTTCAGAGAACTTTCTGAATATACATGAAATGTTATATGGTGGCAGGAGGAGTGGTTCCGGAGAAATATGCAAAATATTATAACCTTTGCTGGATTCTGGTATTTCGCTTGTTTTGCATATATCTGTGGTTAGCAGAAATGTTCCCCAACATCTTTTTGGATATTGTCACTATTTTAGGATTTCAGAGAACTTTCTGAATATACAGAAGATGCTATATGGTGGCAGAAGGAGTGGTTCCCGAGAAATATGCAAAAGATATAATCTTTGCTCGATTATGGTATTTCGCTTGTTTTGCATATATCTGTGGTTAGGAGAACTGTTTCACAACATCTTTTTGGATATCGTCACTATTTTAGGATTTCAGAGAACTTTCTGAATATGCATGAGATGTTATATGGTGGCAGGAGGAGTGGCTCCCGAGAAATATGCAAAAGATATAACCTTTGCTCGATTATGGTATTTCGCTTGTTTTGCATATATCTGTGGTTAGGAGAACTGTTCCACAACATCTTTTTGGATATTGTCACTATTTTAGGATTCAATAGGACCTGCTGAATATACATGAGATGTTATATGGTGGCAGGAGGAGCGGTTCCCGAGAAATATGCAAAATGTTATAACCTTTGCTGGATTCTGGTATTTCGCTTGTTTTGCATATATCTGCGGTTAGGGAACTGCTCCACAACATCTTTTTGGATATCGTCACTATTTTAGGATTTCAGAGAACTTTCTGAATATACATGAGATGTTATATGGTGGCAGGAGGAGTGGTTCCCGAGAAATATGCAAAATATTATAACCTTTGCTGGATTCTGGTATTTCGCTTGTTTTGCATATATCTGTGTTTAGGAGAACTGTTCCACAACATCTTTTGGATATTGTCACTATTTTAGGATTTCAGAGAACTTTCTGAAAATACATGAGATGTTATATGGTGGCAGGAGGAGTGGTTCCCGAGAAATATGCAAAACATTATAACCTTTGCTGGATTCTGGTATTTCGCTTGTTTTGCATATATCTGTGGTTAGGAGAACTGTTCCACAACATCTTTTTGGATATTGTCACTATTTTAGGATTGAATAGAACCTCCTGAATATACAGGAGGTGTTATATGGTGGCAGGAGGAGTGGTTCCAGAGAAATATGTAAAAGATATAACCTTTGCTCGATTATGGTATTTCGCTTGTTTTGCATATATCTGCGGTTAGGGAACTGCTCCACAACATCTTTTTGGATATCGTCACTATTTTAGGATTTCAGAGAACTTTCTGAATATACATGATATGTTATATGGTGGCAGGAGGAGTGGTTCCCGAGAAATATGCAAAATATTATAACCTTTGCTGGATTCTGGTATTTCGCTTGTTTTGCAAATATCTGTGTTTAGGAGAACTGTTCCACAACATCTTTTTGGATATTGTCACTATTTTAGGATTTCAGAGAACTTTCTGAAAATACATGAGATGTTATATGGTGGCAGGAGGAGTGGTTCCCGAGAAATATGCAAAATATTATAACCTTTGCTGGATTCTGGTATTTCGCTTGTTTTGCATATATCTGTGGTTAGGAGAACTGTTCCACAACATCTTTTTGGATATTGTCACTATTTTAGGATTCAATAGAACCTCCTGAATATACAGGAGGTGTTATATGGTGGCAGGAGGAGTGGTTCCAGAGAAATATGCAAAAGATATAACCTTTGCTCGATTATGGTATTTCGCTTGTTTTGCATATATCTGCGGTTAGAGAACTGCTCCTAAACATCTTTTTGGATATCTTCACTATTTTAGGATTTCAGAGAACTTTCTGAATATACATGAGATGTTATATGGTGGCAGGAGGAGTGGTTCCCGAGAAATATGGCAAAATATTATATCCTTTGGTGGATTCTGGTATTTCGCTTGTTTTGCATATATCTGTGGTTAGGAGAACTGTTTCACAACATCTTTTTGGATATTGTCACTATTTTAGGATTTCAGAGAACTTTCTGAATATACATGAGATGTTATATGGTGGCAGGAGGAGTGGTTCCCGATAAATATGCAAAATATTATAACCTTTGTTGGATTCTGGTATTTCGCTTGTTTTGCATATATCTGTGGTTAGGAGAACTGTTCCACAACATCGTTTTGGATATCGTCACTATTTTAGGATTCCAGAGAACTTTCTGAAAATACGTGAGATGTTATATGGTGGCAGGGGGAGTGGCTCCCGAGAAATATGCAAAATATTATAACCCTTGCTGGATTCTGGTATTTCGCTTGTTGTGCATATATCTGTGGTTAGGAGAACTGTTCCACAACATCTTTTTGGATATTGTCACTATTTTAGGATTTCAGAGCACTTTCTGAATATACATGAGATGTTATATGGTGGCAGGAGGTGTGGTTCCCGAGAAATATGCAAAATATTATAAGCTTTGCTGGATTCTGGTATTTCGCTTGTTTTGCATATATCTGTGGTTAGGAGAACTGCTCCACAACATCTTTTAGGATATTGTCACTATTTTAGGATTCAATAGAACCTCCTCTATATACAGGAGGTGTTATATGGTGGCAGGAGGAGTAGTTCCAGAGAAATATGCAAAAGATATAAATTTTGCTGGATTCTGGTATTTCGCTTGTTTTGCATATATCTGTGGTTAGGAGAACTGTTCCACAACATCTTTTTGGATATTGTCACTATTTTAGGATTCAATAGAACCTCCTGAATATACAGGAGGTGTTATATGGTGGCCGGAGGAGTGGTTCCAGAGAAATATGCAAAAGATATAACCTTTGCTCGATTATGGTATTTCGCTTGTTTTGCATATATCTGCGGTTAGGGAACTGCTCCACAACATCTTTTTTGGATATCGTCACTATTTTAGGATTTCAGAGAACTTTCTGAATATACATGAGATGTTATGTGGTGGCAGGAGGAGTGGTTCCCGAGAAATATGCAAAATATTATAACCTTTGCTGGATTCTGGTATTTCGCTTGTTTTGCATATATCTGTGGTTAGGAGAACTGTTCCACAACATCTTTTTGGATATTGTCACTATTTTAGGATTCAATAGAACCTCCTGAATATACAGGAGGTGTTATATGGTGGCAGGAGGAGTGGTTCCAGAGAAATATGCAAAAGATATAACCTTTGCTCGATTATGGTATTTCGCTTGTTTTGCATATATCTGCGATTAGGGAACTGCTCCACAACATCTTTTTGGATATCGTCACTATTTTAGGATTTCAGAGAACTTTCTGAATATACATGAGATGTTATATGGTGGCAGGAGGAGTGGTTCCCGAGAAATATGCAAAATATTATAACCTTTGCTGGATTCTGCTATTTCGCTTGTTTTGCATATATCTGTGGTTAGGGAACTGCTCCACAACATATTTTTGGATATTGTCACTATTTTAGGATTTCAGAGAACTTTCTGAATATACATGAGATGTTATATGGTGGCAGGAGGAGTGGTTCCCGAGAAATATGTAAAATATTATAACCTTTGCTGGATTCTGGTATTTCGCTTGTTTTGCATATATCTGTGGTTAGGAGAACTGTTCCACAACATCTTTTTGGATATCGTCACTATTTTAGGATTTCAGAGAACTTTCTGAAAATACATGAGATGTTATATGGTGGCAGGAGGAGTGGCTCCCGAGAAATATGCAAAATATTATAACCTTTGCTGGATTCTGGTATTTCGCTTGTTTTGCATATATCTGCGGTTAGGAGAACTGTTTCACAACATCTTTTTGGATATTGTCACTATTTTAGGATTTCAGGGAACTTTCTGAAAATACATGAGATGTTATATGGTGGCAGGAGGAGTGGTTCCCGAGAAATATGCAAAAGATATAACCTTTGCTCGATTATGGTATTTCGCTTGTTTTGCATTTATCTGTGGTTAGGAGAACTGTTCCACAACATCTTTTTGGATATTGTCACTATTTTAGGATTTCAGAGAACTTTCTGAATATACATGAGATGTTATATGGTGGCAGGAGGAGTGGTTCCCGAGAAATATGCAAAATATTATAACCTTTGCTGGATTCTGGTATTTCGCTTGTTTTGCATATAAATGTGGTTAGGAGAACTGTTCCACAACATCTTTTTGGATATTGTCACTATTTTAGGATTTCAGAGAACTTTCTGAATATACATGAGATGTTATATGGTGGCAGGAGGAGTGGTTCCCGAGAAATATGCAAAATATTATAACCTTTGCTGGATTCTGGTAATTCGCTTGTTTTGCATATATCTGTGGATAGGAGAACTGTTTCACAACATCTTTTTGGATATTGTCACTATTTTAGGATTTCAGAGGACTTTCTGAATATACATGAGATGTTATATGGTGGCAGGAGGAGTGGTTCCCGATAAATATACAAAATATTATAACCTTTGCTGGATTCTGGTATTTCGCTTGTTTTGCATATATCTGTGGTTAGGAGAACTGTTCCACAACATCTTTTTGGATATCTTCACTATTTTAGAATTTCAGAGAACTTTCTGAAAATACATGAGATGTTATATGGTGGCAGGAGGAGTGGCTCCCGAGAAATAGGCAAAATATTATAACCTTTGCTGGATTCTGGTATTTCGCTGGTTTTGCATATATCTGCGGTTAGGAGAACTGTTTCACAACATCTTTTTGGATATTGTCACTATTTTAGGATTTCGGAGAACTTTCTGAAAATACATGAGATGTTATATGGTGGCAGGAGGAGTGGTTCCCGAGAAATATGCAAAAGATATAAACTTTGCTCGATTATGGTATTTCGCTTGTTTTGCATATATCTGTGGTTAGGAGAACTGTTCCACAACATCTTTTTGGATATTGTCAATATTTTAGGATTTCAGAGAACTTTCTGAATATACATGAAATGTTATATGGTGGCAGGAGGAGTGGTTCCCGAGAAATATGCAAAATATTATAACCTTTGCTGGATTCTGGTATTTCGCTTGTTTTGCATATATCTGTGGTTAGGAGAACTGTTCCACAACATCTTTTTGGATATTGTCACTATTTTAGGATTCAATAGAACCTCCTGAATATACAGGAGGTGTTATATGGTGGCAGGAGGAGTGGTTCCAGAGAAATATGCAAAAGATATAACCTTTGCTCGATTATGGTATTATGCATATATCTGCGGTTAGGGAACTGCTCCACAACATCTTTTTGGATATCGTCACTATTTTAGGATTTCAGAGAACTTTCTGAATATACATGAGATGTTATATTGTGGCAGGAGGAGTGGTTCCCGAGAAATATGCAAAATATTATAACCTTTGCTGGATTCTGGTATTTCGCTTGTTTTGCATATATCTGTGGTTAGGGAACTGCTCCACAACATCTTTTTGGACATTGTCACTATTTTAGGATTTCAGAGAACTTTCTGAATATACATGAGATGTTATATGGTGGCAGGAGGAGTGGTTCCCGAGAAATATGCAAAATATTATAACCTTTGCTGGATTCTGGTATTTCGCTTGTTTTGCATATATCTGTGGTTAGGAGAACTGTTCCACAACATCTTTT
>CAWVNZ010000324.1:0-73973 GCA_963930735.1 Dioctria linearis
TAGTTAAAATTTGAGACAGTAAAAAATTATTTTTTGAATAATTTACTATAGAAAAGGCAATCCCTGGCGTAATTAAAATTTGAGACAGTAAAAAATTATTTTTTGCAAAATTTACTATAGAAAAGGCAATCCCTGGCGTAATTAAAATTTGCGACACTAAAAAATTATTTTTTGAATAATTTACTATAGAAAAGGCAATCCCTGGCGTATTTAAAATTTGCGACACTAAAAATTATTTTTTGCAAAATTTACTATAGAAAATGCAATCCCTGGCGTAATTAAAATTTGCGACACTAAACAATTATTTTTGCAAAATTTACTACAGAAAAGGCAATCCCTGGCGTAATTAAAATTTGCGACAGTAAAAAATTATTTTTTGAATAATTTACTATAGAAAAGGCAATCCCTGGCGTAATTAAAATTTGAGACAGTAAAAAATTATTTTTGAATAATTTACTATAGAAAAGGCAATCCCTGGCGTAATTAAAATTTGAGACAGTAAAAAATTATTTTTTGAATAATTTACTATAGAAAAGGCAATCCCTGGCGTAATTAAAATTTGAGACAGTAAAAAATTATTTTTTGAATAATTTACTATAGAAAAGGCAATCCCTGGCGTAATTAAAATTTGAGACAGTAAAAAATTATTTTTTGAATAATTTACTATAGAAAAGGCAATCCCTGGCGTAATTAAAATTTGCGACAGAAAAAAATTAATTTTTGCAAAATTTACTATAGAAAAGGGCAATCCCTGGCGAAATTAAAATTTGAGACAGTAAAAAATTATTTTTTGAATAATTTACTATAGAAAAGGCAATCCCTGGCGTAATTAAAATTTGCGACAAAAAAATTAATTTTTGCAAAATTTATTATAGAAAAGGCAATCCCTGGCGTATTTAAATTTGCAACAGTAAAAAATTATTTTTTGAATAATTTACTATAGAAAAGGCAATCCCTGGCGTATTTAAAATTTGCAACAGTAAAAAATTATTTTTTGAATAATTTACTATAGAAAAGGCAATCCCTGGCGTAATTAAAATTTGCGACACTAAACAATTATTTTTTTTGCAAAATTTACTATAGAAAAGGCAATCCCTGGCGTATTTAAAATTTGAGACACTAAACAATTATTTTTTGCAAAATTTACTATAGAAAAGGCAATCCCTGGCGTAATTATAATTTGCTACAGTAAAAAATGAATTTTTGAAATAATTTACTATAGAAAGGCAATCCCTGGCGTATTTAAAATTTGAGACACTAAACAATTATTTTTTGCAAAATTTACTATAGAAAAGGCAATCCCTGGCGTAATTAAAATTTGCGACACTAAACAATTATTTTTTGCAAAATTTATATAGAAAAGGCAATTCCTGGCGTAATTAAAATTTGAGACAGTAAAAAATTATTTTTTGAATAATTTACTATAGAAAAGGCAATCCTGGCGTAATTAAAATTTGAGACAGTAAAAATAATTTTTTGCAAAATTTACTATAGAAAAGGCAATCCCCTGGCGTAATTAAAATTTGAGACAGTAAAAAATTATTTTTTGCAAAATTTACTATAGAAAAGGCAATCCCTGACGTAATTAAAATTTGAGACAGTAAAAAATTATTTTTTGCAAAATTTACTATAGAAAATGCAATCCTTGGCGTAATTAAAATTTGAGACAGTATAAAATTATTTTTTGCAAAATTTACTATAGAAAAGGCAATCCCTGGCGTAGTTAAAATTTGAGACAGTAAAAAATTATTTTTTTGAATAATTTTACTATAGAAAAGGCAATCCCTGGCGTAATTAAAATTTGAGACAGTAAAAAATTATTTTTTGCAAAATTTACTATAGAAAAGGCAATCCCTGGCGTAATTAAAATTTGCGACACTAAAAAATTATTTTTTGAATAATTTACTATAGAAAAGGCAATCCCTGGCGTATTTAAAATTTGCGACACTAAAAATTTTTTTTTTGCTAAATTTACTATAGAAAAGGCAATCCCTGGCGAAATTAAAATTTGCAACAGTAAAAAATTATTTTTTGAATAATTTACTATAGAAAAGGCAATCCCTGGCGTAATTAAAATTTGAGACAGCAAAAATTATTTTTTGCAAAATTTACTATAGAAAAGGCAATCCCTGGCGTAATTAAAATTTGAGACAGTAAAAATTATTTTTTGCAAAATTTACTATAGAAAAGGCAAACCCCTGGCGTAATTAAAATTTGCAAAAATTAATTTTTTTCTGTCGCAAATTTTAATTACGCCAGGGATTGCCTTTTCCATAGTAAATTATTCAAAAAATAATTGTTTATTGTCTCAAATTTTAATTACGCCAGGGATTGCCTTTTCTATAGTAAATTATTCAAAAAATAATTTTTTACTGTCTCAAATTTTAATTACGCCAGGGATTGCCTTTTCTATAGTAAATTTTGCAAAAAATAATTGTTTACTGTCTCAAATTTTAATTACGCCAGGGATTGCCTTTTCTATAGTAAATTTTGCAAATCCCTGGCGTAATTAAAATTTGCAACAGTAAAAAATGAATTTTTGAATAATTACTATAGAAAAGGCAATCCTGGCGTATTTAAAATTTGCGACACTAAACAATTATTTTTTGAATAATTTACTATAGAAAAGGCAATCCCTGGCGTAATTATAATTTGCTACAGTAAAAAATGAATTTTTGAATAATTTACTATAGAAAAGGCAATCCCTGGCGTATTTAAAATTTGAGACACTAAACAATTATTTTTGCAAAACTTACTATAGAAAAGGCAATCCCTGGCGTAATTAAAATTTGCGACACTAAACAATTATTTTTTGCAAAATTTATATAGAAAAGGCAATCCCTGGCGTAATTAAAATTTGAGACAGTAAAAAATTATTTTTTGAATAATTTACTATAGAAAAGGCAATCCCTGGCGTAATTAAAATTTGAGACAGTAAAAATTATTTTTTGCAAAATTTACTATAGAAAAGGCAATCCCTGGCGTAATTAAAATTTGAGACAGTAAAAAATTATTTTTTGCAAAATTTACTATAGAAAAGGCAATCCCTGGCGTAATTAAAATTTGAGACAGTAAAAAATTATTTTTTGCAAAATTTACTATAGAAAATGCAATCCTTGGCGTAATTAAAATTTGAGACAGTATAAAATTATTTTTTGCAAATTTACTATAGAAAAGGCAATCCCTGGCGTAGTTAAAATTTGAGACAGTAAAAAATTATTTTTGAATAATTTACTATAGAAAAGGCAATCCCTGGCGTAATTAAAATTTGAGACAGTAAAAAATTATTTTTTGCAAAATTTACTATAGAAAAGGCAATCCCTGGCGTAATTAAAATTTGCGACACTAAAAAATTATTTTTTGAATAATTTACTATAGAAAAGGCAATCCCTGGCGTATTTAAAATTTGCGACACTAAAAATTTTTTTTTTGCTAAATTTACTATAGAAAAGGCAATCCCTGGCGTAATTAAATTTGCAACAGTAAAAAATTATTTTTTGAATAATTTACTATAGAAAAGGCAATCCCTGGCGTAATTAAAATTTGAGACAGTAAAAATTATTTTTTGCAAAATTTACTATAGAAAAGGCAATCCCTGGCGTAATTAAAATTTGAGACAGTAAAAATTATTTTTTGCAAAATTTACTATAGAAAAGGCAATCCCTGGCGTAATTAAAATTTGCAAAAATTAATTTTTTTCTGTCGCAAATTTTAATTACGCCAGGGATTGCCTTTTCCATAGTAAATTATTCAAAAAATAATTGTTTAGTGTCTCAAATTTTAATTACGCCAGGGATTGCCTTTTCTATAGTAAATTATTCAAAAAATAATTTTTTACTGTCTCAAATTTTAATTACGCCAGGGATTGCCTTTTCTATAGTAAATTTTGAAAAACATAATTGTTTACTGTCTCAAATTTTAACTACGCCAGGGATTGCCTTTTCTATAGTAAATTTTGCAAAAAATAATTGTTTAGTGTCGCAAATTTTAATTACGCCAGGGATTGCCTTTTCTATAGTAAATTTTGCAAAAAATAATTTTTTACTGTTGCAAATTTTAATTACGCCAGGGATTGCCTTTTGTATAGTAAATTATTCAAAAAATAATTTTTTACTGTCGCAAATTATAATTACGCCAGGGATTGCCTTTTCTATAGTAAATTATTCAAAAATTCATTTTTTACTGTTGCAAATTTTAATTACGCCAGGGATTGCCTTTTCTATAGTAAATTTTGCAAAAAATAATTTTATACTGTCTCAAATTTTAATTACGCCAGGGATTGCCTTTTCTATAGTAAATTATTCAAAAAATAATTTTTTACTGTCTCAAATTTTAATTACGCCAGGGATTGCCTTTTCTATAGTAAATTTTGCAAAAAATAATTGTTTAGTGTCGCAAATTTTAATTACGCCAGGGATTGCCTTTTCTATAGTAAATTATTCAAAAAATAATTTTTACTGTCTCAAATTTTAATTACGCCAGGGATTGCCTTTTCTATAGTAAATTTTGCAAAAAATAATTTTTTATTGTTGCAAATTTTAATTACGCCAGGGAATGCCTTTTCTATAGTAAATTTTGCAAAAATTAATTTTTTTCTGTCGCAAATTTTAATTACTCCAGGGATTGCCTTTTCTATAGTAAATTATTAAAAAAATAGTTTTTTACTGTCTCAAATTTTAATTACGCCAGGGATTGCCTTTTCTATAGTAAATTATTCAAAAATAATTTTTTACTGACTCAAATTTTAATTACGCCAGGGATTGCCTTTTCTATAGTAAATTTTGCAAAAAATAATTGTTTAGTGTCGCAAATATTAATTACGCCAGGGATTGCCTTTTCTATAGTAAATTATTCAAAAATAATTTTTACTGTCTCAAATTTTAATTACGCCAGGGATTGGCTATTCTATAGTAAATTATTCAAAATATAATTTTTTACTGTCCCAAATTTTAATTACGCCAGGGATTGCCTTTTCTACAGTAAATTATTCAAAAAATAATTTTTTACTGTCTCAAATTTTAATTATGCCAGGGATTGCCTTTTCTATAGTAAATTATTCAAAAAATAATTTTTTACTGTCTCAAATTTTAATTACGCCAGGGATTGCCTTTTCTATAGTAAATTTTGCAAAAAATAATTGTTTAGTGTCGCCAATTTTAATTACGCCAGGGATTGCCTTTTCTATAGTAAATTTTGCAAAAAATAATTTTTTACTGTTGCAAATTTTAATTACGCCAGGGATTGCCTTTTGTATAGTAAATTATTCAAAAAATAATTTTTTACTGTCGCAAATTATAATTACGCCAGGGATTGCCTTTTCTATAGTAAATTATTCAAAAATTCATTTTTTACTGTTGCAAATTTTAATTACGCCAGGGATTGCCTTTTCTATAGTAAATTTTGCAAAAAATAATTTTATACTGTCTCAAATTTTAATTACGCCAGGGATTTCCTTTCTATAGTAAATTATTCAAAAAATAATTTTTTACTGTCTCAAATTTTAATTACGCCAGGGATTGCCTTTTCTATAGTAAATTTTGCAAAAAATAATTGTTTAGTGTCGCAAATTTTAATTACGCCAGGGATTGCCTTTTCTATAGTAAATTATTCAAAAAATAATTTTTACTGTCTCAAATTTTAATTACGCCAGGGATTGCCTTTTCTATAGTAAATTTTGCAAAAAATAATTTTTTACTGTTGCAAATTTTAAATACGCCAGGGATTGCCTTTTGTATAGTAAATTATTCAAAAAATAATTTTTACTGTCGCAAATTATAATTACGCCAGGGATTGCCTTTTCTATAGTAAATTATTCAAAATTCATTTTTTTCTGTCGCAAATTTTAATTACGCCAGGGATTGCCTTTTCTATAGTAAATTATTCAAAAAATAATTTTTTACTGTCTCAAATTTTAATTACGCCAGGGATTGGCTTTTCTATAGTAAATTATTCAAAAAATAATATTTTATTGTCTCAAATTTTAATTACGCCAGGGATTGCCTTTTCTATAGTAAATTTTGCAAAAATTAATTTTTTTCTGTCGCAAATTTTAATTACGCCAGGGATTGCCTTTTGTATAGTAAATTATTCAAAAAATAATTTTTTACTGTCTCAAATTTTAATTACGCCAGGGATTGCCTTTTCTATAGTAAATTATTCAAAAATTCATTTTTTACTGTTGCAAATTTTAATTACGCCAGGGATTGCCTTTTCTATAGTAAATTTTGCAAAAAATAATTTTTTACTGTCTCAAATTTAATTACGCCAGGGAATGCCCTTTTCTATAGTAAATTTTGCAAAAATTAATTTTTTTCTGTCGCAAATTTTAATTACGCCAGGGGATTGCCTTTTGTATAGTAAATTATTCAAAAAATAATTTTTTACTGTCTCAAATTTTAATTACGCCAGGGATTGCCTTTTCTATAGTAAATTATTCAAAAAATAAATTTTTTACTGTCTCAAATTTTAATTACGCCAGGGATTGCCTTTTCTATAGTAAATTTTGCAAAAAATAATTGTTTAGTGTCGCAAATTTTAATTACGCCAGGGATTGCCTTTTCTATAGTAAATTATTCAAAAAATAATTTTTTACTGTCTCAAATTTTAATTACGCCAGGGATTGGCTATTCTATAGTAAATTATTCAAAATATAATTTTTTACTGTCTCAAATTTTAATTACGCCAGGGATTGCCTTTTCTATAGTAAATTTTGCAAAAAATAATTTTTTACTGTTGCAAATTTTAAATACGCCAGGGATTGCCTTTTCTATAGTAAATTTTGCAAAAAATAATTTTATACTGTCGCAATTTTTAATTACGCCAGGGATTGCCTTTTCTATAGTAAATTTTGCAAAAAATAATTTTTTACTGTCGCAAATTTTAATTACGCCAGGGATTGCCTTTTCTATAGTAAATTATTCAAAAAATAATTTTTTACTGTCTCAAATTTTAAATACGCCAGGGATTGCCTTTTCTATAGTAAATTTTGCAAAAAATAATTTTTTACTGTTGCAAATTTTAAATACGCCAGGGATTGCCTTTTCTATAGTAAATTATTCAAAAAATAATTTTTTACTGTCTGAAATTTTAATTACGCCAGGGATTGCCTTTTCTATAGTAAATTTTGCAAAAAATAATTTTTTACTGTTGCAAATTTTAATTACGCCAGGGATTGCCTTTTCTATAGTAAATTATTCAAAAAATAATTTCTTACTGTCTCAAATTTTAATTACGCCAGGGATTGCCTTTTCTATAGTAAATTATTCAAAAAACAATTTTTTACTGTCTCAAATTTTAATTACGCCAGGGATTGCCTTTTCTATAGTAAATTTTGCAAAAATTAATTTTTTCTGTCGCAAATTTTAATTACGCCAGGGATTGCCTTTTCTATAGTAAATTATTCAAAAAATAATTTTTTACTGTCTCAAATTTTAATTACGCCAGGGATTGCCTTTTCTATAGTAAATTATTCAAAAAATAATTTTTTACTGTCTCAAATTTTAATTACGCCAGGGATTGCCTTTTCTATAGTAAATTTTGCAAAAAATAATTGTTTAGTGTCGCAAATTTAATTACGCCAGGGATGGCCTTTTCTATAGTAAATTTTGCAAAAAATAATTTTTTACTGTTGCAAATTTTAAATACGCCAGGGATTGCCTTTTGTATAGTAAATTATTCAAAAAATAATTTTTTACTGTCGCAAATTATAATTACGCCAGGGATTGCCTTTCTATAGTAAATTATTCAAAAATTCATTTTTTACTGTTGCAAATTTAATTACGCCAGGGATTGCCTTTTCTATAGTAAATTTTGCAAAAAATAATTTTTTACTGTCTCAAATTTTAATTACGCCAGGGATTGCCTTTTCTATAGTAATTTTGCAAAAATTAATTTTTTTCTGTCGCAAATTTTAATTACGCCAGGGATTGCGTTTTTATAGTAAATTATTCAAAAAATAATTTTTTACTGTCTCAAATTTTAATTACGCCAGGGATTGCCTTTTCTATAGTAAATTTTGCAAAAATTAATTTTTTTCTGTCGCAAATTTTAATTACGCCAGGGATTGCCTTTTCTATAGTAAATTATTCAAAAAATAATTTTTTACTGTCTCAAATTTTAATTACGCCAGGGATTGCCTTTTCTATAGTAAATTTTGCAAAAAATAATTTTTTACTGTTGCAAATTTTAATTACGCCAGGGATTGCCTTTTCTATAGTAAATTATTCAAAAAATAATTTTTTACTGTCTCAAATTTTAATTACGCCAGGTATTGCCTATTCTATAGTAAATTATTCAAAAATAATTTTTTACTGTCTCAAATTTTAATTACGCCAGGGATTGCCTTTTCTATAGTAAATTTTGCAAAAAATAATTGTTTAGTGTCGCAAATTTTAATTACGCAGGGATTGCCTTTTCTATAGTAAATTTTGCAAAAATAATTTTTCTGTTGCAAATTTTAATACGCCAGGGATTGCCTTTTGTATAGTAAATTATTCAAAAAATAATTTTTTACTGTCGCAAATTATAATTACGCCAGGGATTGCCTTTTCTATAGTAAATTATTCAAAAATTCATTTTTTACTGTTGCAAATTTAATTACGCCAGGGATTGCCTTTTCTATAGTAAATTTTGCAAAAAATAATTGTTTAGTGTCGCAAATTTTAATTACGCCAGGGATTGCCTTTTCTATAGTAAATTATTCAAAAAATAATTTTTTACTGTCTCAAATTTTAATTACGCCAGGGATTGCCTTTTCTATAGTAAATTTTGCAAAAAATAATTTTTTACTGTTGCAAATTTTAAATACGCCAGGGATTGCCCTTTCTATAGTAAATTTTGCAAAAAATAATTTTATACTGTTGCAAATTTTAATTACGCCAGGGGATTGCCTTTTCTATAGTAAATTTTGCAAAAAATAATTTTTTACTGTCTCAAATTTTAATTACGCCAGGGATTGCCTTTTCTATAGTAAATTATTCAAAAATAATTTTTACTGTCTCAAATTTTAAATACGCCAGGGATTGCCTTTTCTATAGTAAATTTTGCAAAAAATAATTTTTTACTGTTGCAAATTTTAAATACGCCAGGGATTCCCTTTTCTATAGTAAATTATTCAAAAAATAATTTTTTACTGTCTCAAATTTTAATTACGCCAGGGATTGCCTTTTCTATAGTAAATTATTCAAAAAATAATTTTTTACTGTCTCAAATTTTAATTACGCCAGGGATTGCCTTTTCTATAGTAAATTTTGCAAAAAATAATTGTTTAGTGTCGCAAATTTTAATTACGCCAGGGATTGCCTTTTCTATAGTAAATTATTCAAAAAATAATTTTTTACTGTCTCAAATTTTAATTACGCCAGGGATTGCCTTTTCTATAGTAAATTATTCAAAAAATAATTTTTTACTGTCTCAAATTTTAATTACGCCAGGGATTGCCTTTTCTATAGTAAATTATTCAAAAAATAATTTTTTACTGTCTCAAATTTTAATTACGCCAGGGATTGCCTTTTCTATAGTAAATTATTCAAAAAATAATTTTTTACTGTCTCAAATTTTAATTACGCCAGGGATTGCCTTTTCTATAATAAATTTTGCAAAAAATAATTGTTTAGTGTCGCAAATTTTAATTACGCCAGGGATTGCCTTTTCTATAGTAAATTATCCAAAAAATAATTTTTACTGTCTCAAATTTTAATTACGCCAGCGATTGCCTTTTCTATAGTAAATTATTCAAAAAATAATTTTTTACTGTCTCAAATTTTAATTACGCCAGGGATTGCCTTTTCTATAGTAAATTTTGCAAAAAATAATTTTTTACTGTTGCAAATTTTAAATACGCCAGGGATTGCCCTTTCTATAGTAAATTTTGCAAAAAATAATTTTATACTGTTGCAAATTTTAATTACGCCAGGGATTGCCTTTTCTATAGTAAATTTTGCAAAAAATAATTTTTTACTGTCGCAATTTTAATTACGCCAGGGATTGCCTTTTCTATAGTAAATTATTCAAAAAATATTTTTTACTGTCTCAAATTTTAAATACGCCAGGGATTGCCTTTTCTATAGTAAATTTTGCAAAAAATAATTTTTTACTGTTGCAAATTTTAAATACGCCAGGGATTCCCTTTTCTATAGTAAATTATTCAAAAAATAATTTTTTACTGTCTCAAATTTTAATTACGCAGGGATTGCCTTTTCTATAGTAAATTATTCAAAAAATAATTTTTACTGTCTCAAATTTTAATTACGCCAGGATTGCCTTTTCTATAGAAAATTTTGCAAAAAATAATTGTTTAGTGTCCCAAATTTTAATTACGCCAGGGATTGCCTTTTCTATAGTAAATTATTCAAAAAATAATTTTTACTGTCTCAAATTTTAATTACGCAGGGATTGCCTTTTCTATAGTGAATTTTGCAAAAAATAATTGTTTAGTGTCGCAAATTTTAATTACGCCAGGGATTGCCTTTTCTATAGTAAATATTTCAAAAAATAATTTTTTTCTGTCTCAAATTTTAAATACGCCAGGGATTGCCTTTTCTATAGTAAATTTTGCAAAAAATAATTTTTTACTGTTGCAAATTTTAAATACGCCAGGGATTGCCTTTTCTATAGTAAATTATTCAAAAAATAATTTTTTACTGTCTCAAATTTTAATTACGCCAGGGATTCCTTTTCTATAGTAAATTATTCAAAAAATAATTTTTTACTGTCGCAAATTTTAAATACGCCTGGGATTGCCTTTTCTATAGTAAATTATTCAAAAATAATTTTATACTGTCGCAAATTTTAATTACGCCAGGGATTGCCTTTTCTATAGTAAATTTTGCAAAAAATAATTGTTTAGTGTCGCAAATTTTAATTACGCCAGGGATTGCCTTTTCTATAGTAAATTATTCAAAAAATAATTGTTTAGTGTCGCAAATTTTAATTACGCCAGGGATTGCCTTTTCTATAGTAAATATTCAAAAAATAATTTTTTACTGTCTCAAATTTTAACTACGCCAGGGATTTCTTTTTTTAGGGTAAATTTTGCAAAAAATAATTTTTTACTGTTGCAAATTTTAAATACGCCAGGGATTGCCTTTTCTATATTAAATTTTGCAAAAAATAATTTTTTACTGTCTCAAATTTTAATTACGCCAGGGATTGCCTTTTCTATAGTAAATTTTGCAAAAATTAATTTTTTTCTGTCGCAAATTTAATTACGCCAGGGATTGCCTTTTCTATAGTACATTATTCAAAAAATAATTTTTTACTGTCTCAAATTTTAATTACGCCAGGGATTGCCTTTTATATAGTAAATTATTCAAAAATAATTTTTTACTGTCTCAAATTTTAATTACGCCAGGGATTGCCTTTTCTATAGTAATTTTGCAAAAAATAATTGTTTAGTGTCGCAAATTTTAATTACGCCAGGGATTGCCTTTTCTATAGTAAATAATTCAAAAAATAATTTTTACTGTCTCAAATTTAATTACGCCAGGATTGCCTTTTCTATAGTAAATTATTCAAAAAATAATTTTTTACTGTCTCAAATTTTAATTACGCCAGGGATTGCCTTTTCTATAGTAAATTTTGCAAAAAATAATTTTTTACTGTTGCAAATTTTAAATACGCCAGGGATTGCCTTTTCTATAGTAAATTATCCAAAAAATAATTTTTTACTGTCTCAAATTTTAATTACGCCAGGGATTCCTTTTCTATAGTAAATTATTCAAAAAATAATTTTTTACTGTCTCAAATTTTAACTACGCCAGGGATTGCTTTTTTAGGGTAAATTTTGCAAAAAATAATTTTTTACTGTTGCAAATTTTAAATACGCCAGGGATTGCCTTTTCTATATTAAATTTTGCAAAAAATAATTTTTTACTGTCTCAAATTTTAATTACGCCAGGGATTGCCTTTTCTATAGTAAATTTTGCAAAAATTAATTTTTTTCTGTCGCAAATTTTAATTACGCCAGGGATTGCCTTTTCTATAGTAAATTATTCAAAAAATAATTTTTTACTGTCTCAAATTTTAATTACGCCAGGGATTGCCTTTTCTATAGTAAATTATTCAAAAAATAATTTTTTACTGTCTCAAATTTTAAATACGCCAGGGATTGCCTTTTCTATAGTAAATTTTGCAAAAAATAATTTTTTACTGTTGCAAATTTTAAATACGCCAGGGATTCCCTTTTCTATAGTAAATTATTCAAAAAATAATTTTTTACTGTCTAAAATTTTAATTACGCCAGGGATTGCCTTTTCTATAGTAAATTATTCAAAAAATAATTTTTTACTGTCTCAAATTTTAATTACGCCAGGGATTGCCTTTTCTATAGTAAATTTTGCAAAAAATAATTGTTTAGTGTCGCAAATTTTAATTACGCCAGGGATTGCCTTTTCTATAGTAAATTATTCAAAAAATAATTTTTACTGTCTCAATTTTAATTACGCCAGGGATTGCCTTTTCTATAGTAAATTTTGCAAAAAATAATTGTTTAGTGTCGCAAATTTTAATTACGCCAGGGATTGCCTTTTCTATAGTAAATAATTCAAAAAATAATTTTTTACTGTCTCAAATTTTAAATACGCCAGGGATTGCATTTTCTATAGTAAATTTTGCAATAAATAATTTTTTACTGTTGCAAATTTTAAATACGCCAGGGATTGCCTTTTCTATAGTAAATTATTCAAAAATAATTTTTTACTGTCTCATATTTTAATTACGCCAGGGATTGCCTTTTCTATAGTAAATTATTCAAAAAATAATTTTTTACTGTCTCAAATTTTAATTACGCCAGGGATTGCCTTTTCTATACTAAATTTTGCAAAAAATAATTGTTTAGTGTCGCAAATTTTAATTACGCCAGGGATTGCCTTTTCTATAGTAAATTATTCAAAAAATAATTTTTACTGTCTCAAATTTTAATTACGCCAGGGATTGCCTTTTCTATAGTAAATTATTCAAAAAATAATTTTTTACTGTCTCAAATTTTAATTACGCCAGGGATTGCCTTTTCTATAGTAAATTTTGCAAAAAATAATTTTTTACTGTTGCAAATGTTAAATACGCCAGGGATTGCCCTTTCTATAGTAAATTTTGCAAAAAATAATTTTATACTGTTGCAAATTTTAATTACGCCAGGGATTGCCTTTTCTATAGTAAATTTTGCAAAAAATAATTTTTTACTGTCGCAAATTTTAATTACGCCAGGGATTGCCTTTTCTATAATAAATTATTCAAAAAATAATTTTTTACTGTCTCAAATTTTAAATACGCCACGGATTGCCTTTTCTATAGTAAATTTTGCAAAAAATAATTTTTTACTGTTGCAAATTTTAAATACGCCAGGGATTCCCTTTTCTATAGTAAATTATTCAAAAAATAATTTTTTACTGTCTCAAATTTTAATTACGCCAGGGATTGCCTTTTCTATAGTAAATTATTCAAAAAATAATTTTTTACTGTCTCAAATTTTAATTACGCCAGGGATTGCCTTTTCTATAGTAAATTTTGCAAAAAATAATTGTTTAGTGTCGAAAATTTTAATTACGCCAGGGATTGCCTTTTCTATAGTAAATTATTCAAAAAATAATTTTTACTCTCTCAAATTTTAATTGCGCCAGGGATTGCCTTTTCTATAGTAAATTTTGCAAAAAATAATTGTTTAGTGTCGCAAATTTTAATTACGCCAGGGATTGCCTTTTCTATAGTAAATAATTCAAAAAATAATTTTTTACTGTCTCAAATTTTAAATACGCCAGGGATTGCCTTTTCTATAATAAATTTTGCAAAAAATAATTTTTTACTGTTGCAAATTTTAAATACGCCAGGGATTGCCTTTTCTATAGTAATTTATTCAAAAAATAATTTTTTACTGTCTCAAATTTTAATTACGCCAGGGATTGCCTTTTCTATAGTAAATTATTCAAAAAATAATTTTTTACTGTCGAAAATTTTAAATACGCCAGGGATTGCCTTTTCTATAGTAAATTATTCAAAAAATAATTTTATACTGTCGCAAATTTTAATTACGCCAGGGATTGCCTTTTCTGTAGTAAATTTTGCAAAAAATAATTGTTTAGTGTCGCAAATTATAATTACGCCAGGGATTGCCTTTTCTATAGTAAATTTTGCAAAAAATAATTGTTTAGTGTCGCAAATTTTAATTACGCCAGGGATTGCCTTTTCTATAGTAAATTATTCAAAAAATAATTTTTTACTGTCTCAAATTTTAATTACGCCAGGGATTGCCTTTTCTATAGTAAAATTTGCAAAAAATAATTTTTTACTGTCTCAAATTTTAAATACGCCAGGGATTGCCTTTTCTATAGTAAATTATTCAAAAAATAATTTTATACTGTCGCAAATTTTAATTACGCCAGGGATTGCCTTTTCTATAGTAAATTATACAAAAATTCATTTTTTAGTGTCGCAAATTTTAATTACGTCAGGGATTGCCTTTTCTATAGTAAATTATTCAAAAATTCATTTTTTACTGTTGCAAATTTTAATTACGCCAGGGATTGCCTTTTCTATAGTAAATTATTCAAAAATTCATTTTTTACTGTTGAAAATTTTAAATACGCCAGGGATTGCCTCTTCTATAGTAAATTATTAAAAAAATAATTTTATACTGTCGCAAATTTTAATTACGCCAGGGATTGCCTTTTCTCTAGTAAATTTTGCAAAAAATAATTGTTTAGTGTCGCAAATTTTAATTACGCCAGGGATTGCCTTTTCTATAGTAAATTATTCAAAAATTCATTTTTTACTGTCGCAAATTTTAAATACGCCAGGGATTGCCTTTTCTATAGTAAATTATTCAAAAAATAATTTTATACTGTCGCAAATTTTAATTACGCCAGGGATTGCCTTTTCTATAGTAAATTTTTGCAAAAAATAATTGTTTAGTTTCGCAAATTTTAATTACGCCAGGGATTGCCTTTTCTATAGTAAATAATTCAAAAAATAATTTTTTACTGTCTCAAATTTTAAATACGCCAGGGATTGCCTTTTCTATAGTAAATTTTGCAAAAAAAAAATTTTTACTGTTGCAAATTTTAAATACGCCAGGGATTGCCTTTTCTATAGTAAATTATTCAAAAAATAATTTTTTACTGTCTCAAATTTTAATTACGCCAGGGATTGCCTTTTCTATAGTAAATTATTCAAAAAATAATTTTTTACTGTCGCAAATTTTAAATACGCCAGGGATTGCCTTTTCTATAGTAAATTATTCAAAAAATAATTTTATACTGTCGCAAATTTTAATTACGCCAGGGATTGCCTTTTCTATAGTAAATTTTGCAAAAAATAATTGTTTAGTGTCGCAAATTTTAATTACGCCAGGGATTGCCTTTTCTATAGTAAATTTTGCAAAAAATAATTGTTTAGTGTCGCAAATTTTAATTACGCCAGGGATTGCCTTTTCTATAGTAAATTATTCAAAAAATAATTTTTTACTGTCTCAAATTTTAATTACGCCAGGGATTGCCTTTTCTATAGTAAATTTTGCAAAAAATAATTTTTTACTGTCTCAAATTTTAAATACGCCAGGGATTGCCTTTTCTATAGTAAATTATTCAAAAAATAATTGTTTAGTGTCTCAAATTTTAAATACGCCAGGGATTGCCTTTTCTATAGTAAATTATTCAAAAAATAATTTTTTACTGTTGCAAATTTTAATTACGCCAGGGATTGCCTTTTCTATAGTAAATTATTCAAAAAATAATTTTATACTGTCGCAAATTTTAATTACGCCAGGGATTGCCTTTCCTATAGTAAATTTTGCAAAAAATAATTGTTTAGTGTCGCAAATTTTAATTACGCCAGGGATTGCCTTTTCTATAGTAAATTATTCAAAAATTCATTTTTTACTGTTGCAAATTTTAAATACGCCAGGGATTGCCTTTTCTATAGTAAATTTTGCAAAAAGTAATTTTATACTGTCGCAAATTTTAATTACGCCAGGGATTGCCTTTTCTATAGTAAATTTTGCAAAAAATAATTGTTTAGTGTCGCAAATTTTAATTACGCCAGGGATTGCCTTTTCTATAGTAAATTATTCAAAAATTCATTTTTTACTGTTGCAAATTTTAAATACGCCAGGGATTGCCTTTTCTATAGTAAATCATTCAAAAAATAATTTTTACTGTCTCAAATTTTAATTACGCCAGGGATTGCCTTTTCTATAGTAAATTATTCAAAAATTCATTTTTTACTGTCTCAAGCTTTAATTGCGCCAGGGATTGCCTTTTCTATAGAAAATTTTGCAAAAATTAATTTTTACTGTCTCAAATTTTAATTACGCCACGGATTGCCTTTTCTATAGTAAATTATTCAAAAAATAATTTTTACTGTCTCAAATTTTAATTACGCCAGGGATTGCCTTTGCTATAGTAAATTTTGCAAAAAATAATTTTATACTGTCGCAAATTTTAATTACGCCAGGGATTGCCCTTTCTATAGTAAATTTTGCAAAAAATAATTGTTTAGTGTCGCAAATTTTAATTACGCCAGGGATTGCCTTTTCTATAGTAAATTATTCAAAAATTCATTTTTTACTGTTGCAAATTTTAAATACGCCAGGGATTGCCTTTTCTATAGTAAATTATTCAAAAAATAATTTTTACTGTCTCAAATTTTAATTACGCCAGGGATTGCCTTTTCTATAGTAAATTATTCAAAAAATAATTTTTTACTGTCTCAAATTTTAATTACGCCAGGGATTGCCTTTTCTATAGTAAATTTTGCAAAAATTAATTTTTTACTGTCTCAAATTTTGAATACGCCAGGGATTGCCTTTTCTATAGTAAATTATTCAAAAACTAATTGTTTAGTGTCTCAAATTTTAAATACGCCAGGGATTGCCTTTTCTATAGTAAATTATTCAAAAAATAATTTTTTACTGTTGCAAATTTTAATTACGCCAGGAATTGCCTTTTCTATAGTAAATTATTCAAAAAATAATTTTATACTGTCGCAAATTTTAATTACGCCAGGGATTGCCTTTTCTATAGTAAATTTTGCAAAAAATAATTGTTTAGTGTCGCAAATTTTAATTACGCCAGGGATTGCCTTTTCTATAGTAAATTATTCAAAAATTCATTTTTTACTGTTGCAAATTTTAAATACGCCAGGGATTGCCTTTTCTATAGTAAATTATTCAAAAAATAATTTTTACTGTCTCAAATTTTAATTACGCCAGGGATTGCCTTTTCTATAGTAAATTATTCAAAAAATAATTTTATACTGTCGCAAATTTTAATTACGCCAGGGATTGCCTTTTCTATAGTAAATTTTGCAAAAAATAATTGTTTACTGTCTCAAATTTTAATTACGCCAGGGATTGCCTTTTCTATAGTAAATTTTGCAAAAATTAATTTTTTACTGTCTCAAATTTTAAATACGTCAGGGATTGCCTTTTCTATAGTAAATTATTCAAAAACTAATTGTTTAGTGTCTCAAATTTTAAATACGCCAGGGATTGCCTTTTCTATAGTAAATTATTCAAAAAATAATTTTTTACTGTTGCAAATTTTAATTACGCCAGGGATTGCCTTTTCTATAGTAAATTATTCAAAAAATAATTTTATACTGTCGCAAATTTTAATTACGCCAGGGATTGCCTTTTCTATAGTAAATTTTGCAAAAAATAATTGTTTAGTGTCGCAAATTTTAATTACGCTAGGTATTGCCTTTTCTATAGTAAATTATTCAAAAATTCTTTTTTTACTGTTGCAAATTTTAAATACGCCAGGGATTGCCTTTTCTATAGTAAATTTTGCAAAAAGTAATTTTATACTGTCGCAAATTTTAATTACGCCAGGGATTGCCTTTTCTATAGTAAATTTTGCAAAATATAATTGTTTAGTGTCGCAAATTTTAATTACGCCAGGGATTGCCTTTTCTATAGTAAATTATTCAAAAATTCATTTTTTACTGTTGCAAATTTTAAATACGCCAGGGATTGCCTTTTCTATAGTAAATTATTCAAAAAATAATTTTTACTGTCTCAAATTTTAATTACGCCAGGGATTGCCTTTTCTATAGTAAATTATTCAAAAATTCATTTTTTACTGTCTCAAGTTTTAACTACGCCAGGGATTGCCTTTTCTATAGTAAATTTTGCAAAAATTAATTTTTACTGTCTCAAATTTTAATTACGCCAGGGATTGCCTTTTCTATAGTAAATTATTCAAAAAATAATTTTTACTGTCTCAAATTTTAATTACGCCAGGGATTGCCTTTTCTATAGTAAATTTTGCAAAAAATAATTTTATACTGTCGCAAATTTTAATTACGCCAGGGATTGCCTTTTCTATAGTAAATTTTGCAAAAAATAATTGTTTAGTGTCGGAAATTTTAATTACGCCAGGGATTGCCTTTTCTATAGTAAATAATTCAAAAAATAATTTTTTACTGTCTCAAATTTTAAATACGCCAGGGATTGCCTTTTCTATAATAAATTTTGCAAAAAATAATTTTTTACTGTTGCAAATTTTAAATACGCCAGGGATTGCCTTTTCTATAGTAATTTATTCAAAAAATAATTTTTTACTGTCTCAAATTTTAATTACGCCAGGGATTGCCTTTTCTATAGTAAATTATTCAAAAAATAATTTTTTACTGTCGCAAATTTTAAATACGCCAGGGATTGCCTTTTCTATAGTAAATTATTCAAAAAATAATTTTATACTGTCGCAAATTTTAATTACGCCAGGGATTGCCTTTTCTGTAGTAAATTTTGCAAAAAATAATTGTTTAGTGTCGCAAATTATAATTACGCCAGGGATTGCCTTTTCTATAGTAAATTTTGCAAAAAATAATTGTTTAGTGTCGCAAATTTTAATTACGCCAGGGATTGCCTTTTCTATAGTAAATTATTCAAAAAATAATTTTTTACTGTCTCAAATTTTAATTACGCCAGGGATTGCCTTTTCTATAGTAAATTATGCAAAAAATAATTTTTTACTGTCTCAAATTTTAAATACGCCAGGGATTGCCTTTTCTATAGTAAATTATTCAAAAAATAATTTTATACTGTCGCAAATTTTAATTACGCCAGGGATTGCCTTTTCTATAGTAAATTATACAAAAATTCATTTTTTAGTGTCGCAAATTTTAATTACGTCAGGGATTGCCTTTTCTATAGTAAATTATTCAAAAATTCATTTTTTACTGTTGCAAATTTTAAATACGCCAGGGATTGCCTTTTCTATAGTAAATTATTCAAAAAATAATTTTTACTGTCTCAAATTTTAATTACGCCAGGGATTGCCTTTTCTATAGTAAATTATTCAAAAATTCTTTTATACTGTCGCAAATTTTAATTACGCCAGGGATTGCCTTTTCTCTAGTAAATTTTGCAAAAAATAATTGTTTAGTGTCGCAAATTTTAATTACGCCAGGGATTGCCTTTTCTATAGTAAATTATTCAAAAATTCATTTTTTACTGTCGCAAATTTTAAATACGCCAGGGATTGCCTTTTCTATAGTAAATTATTCAAAAAATAATTTTATACTGTCGCAAATTTTAATTACGCCAGGGATTGCCTTTTCTATAGTAAATTTTTGCAAAAAATAATTGTTTAGTTTCGCAAATTTTAATTACGCCAGGGATTGCCTTTTCTATAGTAAATAATTCAAAAAATAATTTTTTACTGTCTCAAATTTTAAATACGCCAGATTGCCTTTTCTATAGTAAATTTTGCAAAATTAATTTTATACTGTCGCAAATTATAATTACGCCAGGATTGCCTTTTCTATAGTAAATTATTCAAAAATTCATTTTTTACTGTATCAAATTTTAATTACGCCAGGGATTGCCTTTTCTATAGTAAATTTTGCAAAAAATAATTTTTTACTGTTGCAAATTTTAATTACGCCAGGGATTGCCTTTTCTATAGTAAATTATTCAAAAAATAATTTTTTACTGTCTCAAATTTTAATTACGCCAGGGATTGCCTTTTCTATAGTAAATTTTGCAAAAAATAATTTTTACTGTCTCAAATTTTAATTACGCCAGGGATTGCCTTTTCTATAGTAAATTATTCAAAAAATAATTTTTTACTGTCGCAAATTTTAATTACGCCAGGGATTGCCTTTTCTATAGTAAATTATTCAAAAATTCATTTTTTACTGTTGCAAATTTTAAATACGCCAGGGATTGCCTTTTCTATAGTAAATTATTCAAAAAATAATTTTTACTGTCTCAAATTTTAATTACGCCAGGGATTGCCTTTTCTATAGTAAATTATTCAAAAATTCTTTTTTTACTGTCTCAAATTTTAATTACGCCAGGGATTGCCTTTTCGATAGTAAATTTTGTAAAAATTAATTTTTTACTGTTGCAAATTTTAAATACGCCAGGGATTGCCTTTTCTATAGTAAATTATTCAAAAAATAATTTTTTACTGTCTCAAATTTTAATTACGCCAGGGATTGCCTTTTCTATAGTAAATTTTGCAAAAAATAATTGTTTAGTGTCGCAAAGTTTAATTACGCCAGGGATTGCCTTTTCTATAGTAAATTATTCAAAAATTCATTTTTGCTGTTGCAAATTTTAAATACGCCAGGGATTGCCTTTTCTATAGTAAATTATTCAAAAAAATAATTTTATACTGTCGCAAATTTTAATTACGCCAGGGATTGCCTTTTCTATAGTAAATTTTGCAAAAATTAATTTTATACTGTCGCAAATTATAATTACGCCAGGGATTGCCTTTTCTATAGTAAATTATTCAAAAATTCATTTTTTACTGTATCAAATTTTAATTACGCCAGGGATTGCCTTTTCTATAGTAAATTTTGCAAAAAATAATTTTTTACTGTTGCAAATTTAATTACGCCAGGGATTGCCTTTTCTATAGTAAATTATTCAAAAAATAATTTTTACTGTCTCAAATTTTAATTACGCCAGGGATTGCCTTTTCTATAGTAAATTTTGCAAAAAATAATTTTTACTGTCTCAAATTTTAATTACGCCAGGGATTGCCTTTTCTATAGTAAATTATTCAAAAATAATTTTTTACTGTCGCAAATTTTAATTACGCCAGGGATTGCCTTTTCTATAGTAAATTATTCAAAAATTCATTTTTTACTGTTGCAAATTTTAAATACGCCAGGGATTGCCTTTTCTATAGTAAATTATTCAAAAAATAATTTTTACTGTCTTCAAATTTTAATTACGCCAGGGATTGCCTTTTCTATAGTAAATTATTCAAAAATTCTTTTTTTACTGTCTCAAATTTTAATTACGCCAGGGATTGCCTTTTCGATAGTAAATTTTGTAAAAATTCATTTTTTACTGTTGCAAATTTTGAATACGCCAGGGATTGCCTTTTTCTATAGTAAATTTTGCAAAAAGTAATTTTATACTGTCGCAAATTTTAATTACGCCAGGGATTGCCTTTTCTATAGTAAATTTTGCAAAAAATAATTGTTTAGTGTCGCAAATTTTAATTACGCCAGGGATTGCCTTTTCTATAGTAAATTATTCAAAAAATTCATTTTTTACTGTTGCAAATTTTAAATACGCCAGGGATTGCCTTTTCTATAGTAAATTATTCAAAAAATAATTTTTACTGTCTCAAATTTTAATTACGCCAGGGATTGCCTTTTCTATAGTAAATTATTCAAAAATTCATTTTTTACTGTCTCAAGTTTTAATTGCGCCAGGGATTGCCTTTTCTATAGAAAATTTTGCAAAAATTAATTTTTACTGTCTCAAATTTTAATTACGCCAGGGATTGCCTTTTCTATAGTAAATTATTCAAAAAATAATTTTACTGTCTCAAATTTTAATTACGCCAGGGATTGCCTTTGCTATAGTAAATTTTGCAAAAAATAATTTTATACTGTCGCAAATTTTAATTACGCCAGGGATTGCCTTTTCTATAGTAAATTTTGCAAAAAATAATTGTTTAGTGTCGCAAATTTTAATTACGCCAGGGATTGCCTTTTCTATAGTAAATTATTCAAAAATTCATTTTTTACTGTTGCAAA
Source organism: Dioctria linearis (assembly GCA_963930735.1). NCBI lineage: Eukaryota > Metazoa > Arthropoda > Insecta > Diptera > Asilidae > Dioctria > Dioctria linearis. The sequence continues at coordinate 22,000 of CAWVNZ010000324.1, forward strand.
TTTTAAATACGCCAGGGATTGCCTTTTTCTATAGTAAATTATTCAAAAAATAATTTTTACTGTCTCAAATTTTAATTACGCCAGGGATTGCCTTTTCTATAGTAAATTATTCAAAAAATAATTTTTTACTGTCTCAAATTTTAATTACGCCAGGGATTGCCTTTTCTATAGTAAATTTTGCAAAAATTAATTTTTTTACTGTCTCAAATTTTGAATACGCCAGGGATTGCCTTTTCTATAGTAAATTATTCAAAAACTAATTGTTTAGTGTCTCAAATTTTAAATACGCCAGGGATTGCCTTTTCTATAGTAAATTATTCAAAAAATAATTTTTTACTGTTGCAAATTTTAATTACGCCAGGAATTGCCTTTTCTATAGTAAATTATTCAAAAATAATTTTATACTGTCTCAAATTTTAATTACGCCAGGGATTGCCTTTTCTATAGTAAATTTTGCAAAAAATAATTGTTTAGTGTCGCAAATTTTAATTACGCCAGGGATTGCCTTTTCTATAGTAAATTATTCAAAAATTCATTTTTTACTGTTGCAAATTTTAAATACGCCAGGGATTGCCTTTTCTATAGTAAATTATTCAAAAAATAATTTTTACTGTCTCAAATTTTAATTACGCCAGGGATTGCCTTTTCTATAGTAAATTATTCAAAAATAATTTTATACTGTCGCAAATTTTAATTACGCCAGGGATTGCCTTTTCTATAGTAAATTTTGCAAAAAATAATTGTTTACTGTCTCAAATTTTAATTACGCCAGGGATTGCCTTTTCTATAGTAAATTTTGCAAAAATTAATTTTTTACTGTCTCAAATTTTAAATACGTCAGGGATTGCCTTTTCTATAGTAAATTATTCAAAAACTAATTGTTTAGTGTCTCAATTTTAAATACGCCAGGGATTGCCTTTTCTATAGTAAATTATTCAAAAAATAATTTTTTACTGTTGCAATTTTAATTACGCAGGGATTGCCTTTTCTATAGTAAATTATTCAAAAAATAATTTTATACTGTCGCAAATTTTAATTACGCCAGGGATTGCCTTTTCTATAGTAAATTTTGCAAAAAATAATTGTTTAGTGTCGCAAATTTTAATTACGCCAGGTATTGCCTTTTCTATAGTAAATTATTCAAAAATTCATTTTTTACTGTTGCAAATTTTAAATACGCCAGGGATTGCCTTTTCTATAGTAAATTTTGCAAAAAGTAATTTTATACTGTCGCAAATTTTAATTACGCCAGGGATTGCCTTTTCTATAGTAAATTTTGCAAAAAATAATTATTTAGTGTCGCAAATTTTAATTACGCCAGGGATTGCCTTTTCTATAGTAAATTATTCAAAAATTCATTTTTTACTGTTGCAAATTTTAAATACGCCAGGGATTGCCTTTTCTATAGTAAATTATTCAAAAAATAATTTTTACTGTCTCAAATTTTAATTACGCCAGGGATTGCCTTTTCTATAGTAAATTATTCAAAAATTCATTTTTTACTGTCTCAAGTTTTAACTACGCCAGGGATTGCCTTTTCTATAGTAAATTTTGCAAAAATTAATTTTTACTGTCTCAAATTTTAATTACGCCAGGGATTGCCTTTTCTATAGTAAATTATTCAAAAAATAATTTTTACTGTCTCAAATTTTAATTACGCCAGGGATTGCCTTTTCTATAGTAAATTTTGCAAAAAATAATTTTATACTGTCGCAAATTTTAATTACGACAGGGATTGCCTTTTCTATAGTAAATTTGCAAAAAATAATTGTTTAGTGTCGGAAATTTTAATTACGCCAGGGATTGCCTTTTCTATAGTAAATTATTCAAAAATTCATTTTTTACTGTTGCAAATTTTAAATACGCCAGGGATTGCCTTTTCTATAGTAAATTATTCAAAAAATAATTTTTACTGTCTCAAATTTTAATTACGCCAGGGATTGCCTTTTCTATAGTAAATTATTCAAAATTCATTTTTTACTGTCTCAAATTTTAATTACGCCAGGGATTGCCTTTTCTATAGTAAATTTTGCAGAAATTAATTTTTTACTGTTGCAAATTATAATTACGCCAGGGATTGCCTTTTCTATAGTAAATTATTCAAAAATTCATTTTTTACTGTCTCAAATTTTAATTACGCCAGGGATTGCCTTTTCTATAGTAAATTATTCAAAAAATAATTTTTTACTGTCGCAAATTATAATTACGCCAGGGATTGCCTTTTCTATAGTAAATTATTCAAAAATTCATTTTTTACTGTATCAAATTTTAATTACGCCAGGGATTGCCTTTTCTATAGTAAATTTTGCAAAAAATAATTTTTTACTGTTGCAAATTTTAATTACGCCAGGGATTGCCTTTTCTATAGTAAATTATTCAAAAAATAATTTTTTACTGTCTCAAATTTTAATTACGCCAGGGATTGCCTTTTCTATAGTAAATTTTGCAAAAAATAATTTTTACTGTCTCAAATTTTAATTACGCCAGGGGTTGCCTTTTCTATAGTAAATTATTCAAAAAATAATTTTTTACTGTCGCAAATTTTAATTACGCCAGGGATTGCCTTTTCTATAGTAAATTATTCAAAAATTCATTTTTTACTGTTGCAAATTTTAAATACGCCAGGGATTGCCTTTTCTATAGTAAATTATTCAAAAAATAATTTTTACTGTCTCAAATTTTAATTACGCCAGGGATTGCCTTTTCTATAGTAAATTATTCAAAAATTCTTTTTTTACTGTCTCAAATTTTAATTACGCCAGGGATTGCCTTTTCGATAGTAAATTTTGTAAAAATTAATTTTTTACTGTTGCAAATTTTAAATACGCCAGGGATTGCCTTTTCTATAGTAAATTATTCAAAAAATAATTTTTTACTGTCTCAAATTTTAATTACGCCAGGGATTGCCTTTTCTATAGTAAATTTTGCAAAAAATAATTGTTTAGTGTCGCAAATTTTAATTACGCCAGGGATTGCCTTTTCTATAGTAAATTATTCAAAAATTCATTTTTGCTGTTGCAAATTTTAAATACGCCAGGGATTGCCTTTTCTATAGTAAATTATTCAAAAAATAATTTTATCCTGTCGCAAATTTTAATTACGCCAGGGATTGCCTTTTCTATAGTAAATTTTGCAAAAATTAATTTTATACTGTCGCAAATTATAATTACGCCAGGGATTGCCTTTTCTATTTTTTGAATAATTTACTATAGAAAAGGCAATCCCTGGCGTAATTAAAATTTGCAACAGTAAAAAATTAATTTTTGCAAAATTTACTATAGAAAAGCAATCCCTGGCGTAATTAAAATTTGAGACAGTAAAAAATGAATTTTGAATAATCCCTGGCAATCCCTGGCGTAATTAAAATTTGCGACACTAAACAATTATTTTTTGAATAATTTACTATAGAAAAGGCAATCCCTGGCGTATTTAAAATTTGCAACAGTAAAAAATTATTTTTTGAATAATTTACTATAGAAAAGGCAATCCCTGGCGTAATTAAAATTTGAGACACTAAACAATTATTTTTTGAATAATTTACTATAGAAAAGGCAATCCCTGGCGTATTTAAAATTTGCAACAGTAAAAAATTATTTTTTGCAAAATTTACTATAGAAAAGGCAATCCCTGCCGTAATTAAATTTGAGACAGTAAAAATTATTTTTTGAATAATTTACTATACAAAAGGCAATCCCTGGCGTAATTAAAATTTGAGACAGTAAAAAATTATTTTTTGCAAAATTTACTATAGAAAAGGCAATCCCTGGCGTAATTAAAATTTGAGACAGTAAAAAATTATTTTTTGAATAATTTACTATAGAAAAGGCAATCCCTGGCGTAATTAAAATTTGCGACACTAAACAATTATTTTTTGCAAAATTTACTATAGAAAAGGCAATCCCTGGCTTATTTAAAATTTGAGACAGTAAAAAATTATTTTTTGAATAATTTACTATAGAAAAGGCAATCCCTGGCGTATTTAAAATTTGAGACAGTAAAAAATTATTTTTTGCAAAATTTACTATAGAAAAGGCAATCCCTGGCGTAATTAAAATTTGCGACACTAAACAATTATTTTTTGCAAAATTTACTATAGAAAAGGCAATCCCTGGCGTAATTAAAATTTGAGACAGTAAAAAATTATTTTTTGAATAATTTACTATAGAAAAGGCAATCCCTGGCGTAATTAAAATTTGAGACAGTAAAAAATTATTTTTTGAATAATTTACTATAGAAAAGGCAATCCCTGGCGTAATTAAAATTTGCGACACTAAACAATTATTTTTTGCAAAATTTACTATAGAAAAGGCAATCCCTGGCTTAATTAAAATTTGAGACAGTAAAAATTATTTTTTGAATAATTTACTATAGAAAAGGCAATCCCTGGCGTAATTAAAATTTGAGACAGTAAAAAATTAATTTTTGCAAAATTTACTATACAAAAGGCAATCCCTGGCGTAATTAAAATTTGAGACAGTAAAAAATTATTTTTTGCAAAATTTACTATAGAAAAGGCAATCCCTGGCGTAATTAAAATTTGAGACAGTAAAAAATTAATTTTTGCAAAATTTACTATTGAAAAGGCAATCCCTGGCGTAATTAAAATTTGAGACAGTAAAAAATTATTTTTTGCAAAATTTACTATAGAAAAGGCAATCCCTGGCGTAATTAAAATTTGAGACAGTAAAAAATTATTTTTTGCAAAATTTACTATAGAAAAAGGCAATCCCTGGCGTAATTAAAATTTGAGACAGTAAAAATTATTTTTGCAACATTTACTATAGAAAAGGCAATCCCTGGCGTAATTAAAATTTGAGACAGTAAAAAATGAATTTTTGAATAATATACTATAGAAAAGGCAATCCCTGGCGTATTTAAAATTTGCAACAGTAAAAAATGAATTTTTGCAACATTTACTATAGAAAAGGCAATCCCTGGCGTAATTAAAATTTGAGACAGTAAAAAATGAATTTTTGAATAATTTACTATAGAAAAGGCAATCCCTGGCGTAATTAAAATTTGAGACACTAAACAATTATTTTTTGAATAATTTACTATAGAAAAGGCAATCCCTGGCGTATTTAAAATTTGCAACAGTAAAAAATTATTTTTTGCAAAATTTACTATAGAAAAGGCAATCCCTGGCGTAATTAAAATTTGAGACAGTAAAAATTATTTTTTGAATAATTTACTATACAAAAGGCAATCCCTGGCGTAATTAAAATTTGAGACAGTAAAAAATTATTTTTTGCAAAATTTACTATAGAAAAGGCAATCCCTGGCGTAATTAAAATTTGAGACAGTAAAAAATTATTTTTTGAATAATTTACTATAGAAAAGGCAATCCCTGGCGTAATTAAAATTTGAGACAGTAAAAAAATTATTTTTTGAATAATTTACTATAGAAAAGGCAATCCCTGGCGTAATTAAAATTTGCGACACTAAACAATTATTTTTTGCAAAATTTACTATAGAAAAGGCAATCCCTGGCTTAATTAAAATTTGAGACAGTAAAAATTATTTTTTGAATAATTTACTATAGAAAAGGCAATCCCTGGCGTAATTAAAATTTGAGACAGTAAAAAATTAATTTTTGCAAAATTTACTATACAAAAGGCAATCCCTGGCGTAATTAAAATTTGAGACAGTAAAAAATTATTTTTTGCAAAATGTACTATAGAAAAGGCAATCCCTGGCGTAATTAAAATTTGAGACAGTAAAAAATTAATTTTTGCAAAATTTACTATAGAAAAGGCAATCCCTGGCGTAATTAAAATTTGAGACAGTAAAAAATTATTTTTTGCAAAATTTACTATAGAAAAGGCAATCCCTGGCGTAATTAAAATTTGAGACAGTAAAAAATTATTTTTTGCAAAATTTACTATAGAAAAGGCAATCCCTGGCGTAATTAAAATTTGAGACAGTAAAAAATTATTTTTTGCAAAATTTACTATAGAAAAGGCAATCCCTGGCGTAATTAAAATTTGAGACAGTAAAAATTATTTTTTGCAAAATTTACTATAGAAAAGGCAATCCCTGGCGTAATTAAAATTTGCAACAGTAAAAAATGAATTTTTGAATAATTTACTATAGAAAAGGCAATCCCTGGCGTAATTAAAATTTGCAACAGTAAAAAATGAATTTTTGAATAATTTACTATAGAAAAGGCAATCCCTGGCGTAATTAAAATTTGAGACAGTAAAAATTATTTTTTGAATAATTTACTATACAAAAGGCAATCCCTGGCGTAATTAAAATTTGAGACAGTAAAAAATTATTTTTGCAAAATTTACTATAGAAAAGGCAATTGTTTACTGTCGCAAATTTTAATTACGCCAGGGATTGCCTTTTCTATAGTAAATTATTCAAAAAATAATTTTTTTACTGTCTCAAATTTTAATTACGCCAGGGATTGCCTTTTCTATAGTAAATTATTCAAAAAATAATTTTATACTGTCGCAAATTTTAATTACGCCAGGGATTGCCTTTTCTATAGTAAATTATTCAAAAATAATTTTTTAGTGTCGCAAATTTTAATTACGCCAGGGATTGCCTTTTCTATAGTAAATTATTCAAAAATTCATTTTTACTGTCTCAAATTTTAATTACGCCAGGCATTGCCTTTTTCTATAGTAAATGTTGCAAAAATTCATTTTTTACTGTTGCAAATTTTAAATACGCCAGGGATTGCCTTTTCTATAGTATATTATTCAAAAATTCATTTTTTACTGTCTCAAATTTTAATTACGCCAGGGATTGCCTTTTCTATAGTAAATGTTGCAAAAATTCATTTTTTACTGTTGCAAATTTTAAATACGCCAGGGATTGCCTTTTCTATAGTAAATTATTCAAAAATTCATTTTTTACTGTCTCAAATTTTAATTACGCCAGGGATTGCCTTTTCTATAGTAAATGTTGCAAAAAATAATTTTTTACTGTTGCAAATTTTAAATACGCCAGGGATTGCCTTTTCTATAGTAAATTATTCAAAAATTCATTTTTTACTGTCTCAAATTTTAATTACGCCAGGGATTGCCTTTTCTATAGTAAATTTTGCAAAAAATAATTGTTTAGTGTCGCAAATTTTAATTACGCCAGGGATTGCCTTTTCTATAGTAAATTATTCAAAAAATAATTTTTTACTGTCTCAATTTTAATTACGCCAGGGATTGCCTTTTCTATAGTAAATTATTCAAAAATTCATTTTTTACTGTCTCAAATTTTAATTACGCCAGGGATTGCCTCTTCTATAGTAAATTTTGCAAAAAATAATTGTTTAGTGTCGCAAATTTTAATTACGCCAGGGATTGCCTTTTCTATAGTAAATTATTCAAAAATTCATTTTTTTCTGTCTCAAATTTTAATTACGCCAGGGATTGCCTTTTCTATAGTAAATGTTGCAAAAATTAATTTTTTACTGTCTCAAATTTTAATTACGCCAGGGATTGCCTTTTCTATAGTAAATTATTCAAAAAATAATTTTTTACTGTCGCAAATTTTAATTACGCCAGGGATTGCCTTTTCTATAGTAAATTATTCAAAAATTCATTTTTTACTGTCTCAAATTTTAATTACGCCAGGGATTGCCTTTTCTATAGTAAATTTTGCAAAAAATAATTGTTTAGTGTCGCAAATTTTAATTACGCCAGGGATTGCCTTTTCTATAGTAAATTATTCAAAAAATAATTTTTTACTGTCTCAAATTTTAATTACGCCAGGGATTGCCTTTTCTATAGTAAATTATTCAAAAAATAATTTTTTACTGTCGCAAATTTTAAATACGCCAGGGATTGCCTTTTCTATAGTAAATTATTCAAAAAATAATTTTTTATTGTCTCAAATTTTAATTACGCCAGGAATTGCCTTTTCTATAGTAAATTTTGCAAAAAATAATTTTTACTGTCTCAAATTTTAATTACGCCAAGGATTGCCTTTTCTATAGTAAATTATTCAAAAATTCATTTTTTACTCTTGCAAATTTTAAATACGCCAGGGATTGCCTTTTCTATAGTAAATTATTCAAAAAATAATTTTTACTGTCTCAAATTTTAATTACGCCAGGGATTGCCTTTTCTATAGTAAATTATTCAAAAATTCATTTTTTACTGTCTCAAATTTTAATTACGCCAGGGATTGCCTTTTCGATAGTAAATTTTGTAAAAATTAATTTTTTACTGTTGCAAATTTTAATTACGCCAGGGATTGCCTTTTCTATAGTAAATGTTGCAAAAATTCATTTTTTACTGTTGCAAATTTTAAATACGCCAGGGATTGCCTTTTCTATAGTAAATTATTCAAAAATTCATTTTTCACTGTCTCAAATTTTAATTACGCCAGGGATTGCCTTTTCTATAGTAAATGTTGCAAAAAATAATTGTTTACTGTTGCAAATTTTTAAATACGCCAGGGATTGCCTTTTCTATAGTAAATTATTCAAAAATTCATTTTTTACTGTCTCAAATTTTAATTACGCCAGGGATTGCCTTTTCTATAGTAAATTTTGCAAAAAATAATTGTTTAGTGTCGCAAATTTTAATTACGCCAGGGATTGCCTTTTCTATAGTAAATTATTCAAAAAATAATTTTTTACTGTCTCAAATTTTAATTACGCCAGGGATTGCCTTTTCTATAGTAAATTATTCAAAAATTCATTTTTTACTGTCTCAAATTTTAATTACGCCAGGGATTGCCTTTTCTATAGTAAATTTTGCAAAAAATAATTGTTTAGTGTCGCAAATTTTAATTACGCCAGGGATTGCCTTTTCTATAGTAAATTATTCAAAAATTCATTTTTTACTGTCTCAAATTTTAATTACGCCAGGGATTGCCTTTTCTATAGTAAATGTTGCAAAAATTAATTTTTTTACTGTCTCAAATTTTAAATACGCCAGGGATTGCCTTTTCTATAGTAAATTATTCAAAAAATAATTTTTTACTGTCGCAAATTTTAATTACGCCAGGGATTGCCTTTTCTATAGTAAATTATTCAAAAATTCATTTTTTACTGTCTCAAATTTTAACTACGCCAGGGATTGCCTTTTCTATAGTAAATTTTGCAAAAAATAATTGTTTAGTGTCGCAAATTTTAATTACGCCAGGGATTGCCTTTTCTATAGTAAATTATTCAAAAAATAATTTTTTACTGTCTCAAATTTTAATTACGCCAGGGATTGCCTTTTCTATAGTAAATTATTCAAAAAATAATTTTTTACTGTCGCAAATTTTAAATACGCCAGGGATTGCCTTTTCTATAGTAAATTATTCAAAAAATAATTTTTTATTGTCTCAAATTTTAATTACGCCAGGGATTGCCTTTTCTATAGTAAATTTTGCAAAAAATAATTTTTACTGTCTCAAATTTTAATTACGCCAGGGATTGCTTTTTCTATAGTAAATTATTCAAAAATTCATTTTTTACTGTCTCAAATTTTAATTACGCCAGGGATTGCCTTTTCTATAGTAAATGTTGAAAAAATAATTTTTTACTGTTGGAAATTTTAAATACGCCAGGGATTGCCTTTTCTATAGTAAATTATTCAAAAATTCATTTTTTACTGTCTCAAATTTTAATTACGCCAGGGATTGCCTTTTCTATAGTAAATTATTCAAAAAATAATTGTTTAGTGTCGCAAATTTTAAATACGCCAGGGATTGCCTTTTCTATAGTAAATTATTCAAAAAATAATTTTTTATTGTCTCAAATTTTAATTACGCCAGGGATTGCCTTTTCTATAGTAAATTTTGCAAAAAATATTTTTTACTGTCTCAAATTTTAATTACGCCAGGGATTGCTTTTTCTATAGTAAATTATTCAAAAAATAATTTTTACTGTCTCAAATTTTAATTACGCCAGGGATTGCCTTTTCTATAGTAAATTATTCAAAAAATAATTTTTTACTGTCTCAAATTTTAATTACGCCAGGGATTGCCTTTTCTATAGTAAATTTTGCAAAAAATATTTGTTTAGTGTCGCAAATTTTAATTACGCCAGGGATTGCCTTTTCTATAGTAAATTATTCAAAAATTCATTTTTTACTGTTGCAAATTTTAAATACGCCAGGTATTGCCTTTTCTATAGTAAATTATTCAAAAAATAATTTTTACTGTCTCAAATTTTAATTACGCCAGGGATTGCCTTTTCTATAGTAAATTTTGCAAAAAATAATTTTATACTGTCGCAAATTTTAAAAACGCCAGGGATTGCCTTTTCTATAGTAAATTTTGCAAAAAATAATTGTTTAGTGTCGCAAATTTTAATTACGCCAGGGATTGCCTTTTCTATAGTAAATTATTCAAAAAATAATTTTTACTGTCTCAAATTTTAATTACGCCAGGGATTGCCTTTTCTATAGTAAATTATTCAAAAAATAATTTTTTACTGTCTCAAATTTTAATTACGCCAGGGATTGCCTTTTCTATAGTAAATTTTGAAAAAAATAATTGTTTAGTGTCGCAAATTTTAATTACGCCAGGGATTGCCTTTTCTATAGTAAATTATTCAAAAATTCATTTTTTACTGTTGCAAATTTTAAATACGCCAGAGATTGCCTTTTCTATAGTAAATTATTCAAAAAATAATTTTTACTGTCTCAAATTTTAATTAAGCCAGGGATTGCCTTTTCTATAGTAAATTATTCAAAAATTCATTTTTACTGTCTCAAATTTTAATTACGCCAGGGATTGCCTTTTCTATAGTAAATTATTCAAAAATTCATTTTTTACTATTGCAAATTTTAAATACGCCAGGGATTGCCTTTTCTATAGTAAAGTATTCAAAAATTCATTTTTACTGTCTCAAATTTTAATTACGCCAGGGATTGCCTTTTCTATAGTAAATTATTCAAAAATTCATTTTTTACTGTCTCAAATTTTAATTACGCCAGGGATTGCCTTTTCGATAGTAAATTTTGTAAAAATTAATTTTTTACTGTTGCAAATTTTAAATTCGCCAGGGATTGCCTTTTCTATAGTAAATTATTCAAAAAATAATTTTTTACTGTCTCAAAATTTAATTACGCCAGGGATTGCCTTTTCTATAGTAAATTTTGCAAAAAATAATTTTATACTGTCGCAAATTTTAATGACGCCAGGAATTGCCTTTTCTATAGTAAATTTTGCAAAAAATAATTGTTTAGTGTCGCAAATTTTAATTACGCCAGGGATTGCCTTTTCTATAGTAAATTATTCAAAAATTCATTTTTGCTGTTGCAAATTTTAAATACGCCAGGGATTTCCTTTTCTATAGTAAATTATTCAAAAAATAATTTTATACTGTCGCAAATTTTAATTACGCCAGGGATTGCCTTTTCTATAGTAAATTTTGCAAAAATTAATTTTATACTGTCGCAAATTATAATTACGCCAGGGATTGCCTTTTCTATTTTTTTGAATAATTTACTATAGAAAAGGCAATCCCTGGCGTAATTAAAATTTGCAACAGTAAAAAATTAATTTTTGCAAAATTTACTATAGAAAAGCAATCCCTGGCGTAATTAAAATTTGAGACAGTAAAAAATGAATTTTTGAATAATTTACTATAGAAAACGCAATCCCTGGCGTAATTAAAATTTGCGACACTAAACAATTATTTTTTGAATAATTTACTATAGAAAAGGCAATCCCTGGCGTATTTAAAATTTGCAACAGTAAAAAATTATTTTTTGAATAATTTACTATAGAAAAGGCAATCCCTGGCGTAATTAAAATTTGAGACACTAAACAATTATTTTTTGAATAATTTACTATAGAAAAGGCAATCCCTGGCGTATTTAAAATTTGAGACAGTAAAAAAATTATTTTTTGCAAAATTTACTATAGAAAAGGCAATTGTTTAGTGTCGCAAATTTTAATTACGCCAGGGATTGCCTTTTCTATAGTAAATTATTCAAAAAATAATTTTTTACTGTCTCAAATTTTAATTACGCCAGGGATTGCCTTTTCTATAGTAAATTATTCAAAAAATAATTTTATACTGTCGCAAATTTTAATTACGCCAGGGATTGCCTTTTCTATAGTAAATTATTCAAAAAATAATTTTTTAGTGTCGCAAATTTTATTTACGCCAGGGATTGCCTTTTCTATAGTAAATTATTCAAAAATTCATTTTTTACTGTCTCAAATTTTAATTACGCCAGGGATTGCCTTTTCTATAGTAAATGTTGCAAAAATTCATTTTTTACTGTTGCAAATTTTAAATACGCCAGGGATTGCCTTTTCTATAGTATATTATTCAAAAATTCATTTTTTACTGTCTGAAATTTTAATTACGCCAGGGATTGCCTTTTCTATAGTAAATGTTGCAAAAATTCATTTTTTACTGTTGCAAATTTTAAATACGCCAGGGATTGCCTTTTCTATAGTAAATTATTCAAAAATTCATTTTTTACTGTCTCAAATTTTAATTACGCCAGGGATTGCCTTTTCTATAGTAAATGTTGCAAAAAATAATTTTTTTACTGTTGCAAATTTTAAATACGCCAGGGATTGCCTTTTTCTATAGTGAATTATTCAAAAATTCATTTTTTACTGTCTCAAATTTTAATTACGCCAGGGATTGCCTTTTCAATAGTAAATTTTGCAAAAAATAATTGTTTAGTGTCGCAAATTTTAATTACGCCAGGGATTGCCTTTTCTATAGTAAATTATTCAAAAAATAATTTTTTACTGTCTCAAATTTTAATTACGCCAGGGATTGCCTTTTCTATAGTAAATTATTCAAAAATTCATTTTTTACTGTCTCAAATTTTAATTACGCCAGGGATTGCCTTTTCTATAGTAAATTTTGCAAAAAATAATTGTTTAGTGTCGCAAATTTTAATTACGCCAGGGATTGCCTTTTCTATAGTAAATTATTCAAAAATTCATTTTTTACTGTCTCAAATTTTAATTACGCCAGGGATTGCCTTTTCTATAGTAAATGTTGCAAAAATTCATTTTTTTACTGTCTCAAATTTTAATTACGCCAGGGATTGCCTTTTCTATAGTAAATTATTCAAAAAATAATTTTTTACTGTCGCAAATTTTAATTACGCCAGGGATTGCCTTTTCTATAGTAAATTATTCAAAAATTCATTTTTTACTGTCTCAAATTTTAATTACGCCAGGGATTGCCTTTTCTATAGTAAATTTTGCAAAAAATAATTGTTTAGTGTCGCAAATTTTAATTACGCCAGGGATTGCCTTTTCTATAGTAAATTATTCAAAAAATAATTTTTTACTGTCTCAAATTTTAATTACGCCAGGGATTGCCTTTTCTATAGTAAATTATTCAAAAAATAATTTTTTACTGTCGCAAATTTTAAATACGCCAGGGATTTCCTTTTCTATAGTAAATTATTCAAAAAATAATTTTTTACTGTCTCAAATTTTAATTACGCCAGGGATTGCCTTTTCTATAGTAAATTTTGCAAAAAATAATTTTTACTGTCTCAAATTTTAATTACGCCAGGGATTGCTTTTTCTATAGTAAATTATTCAAAAATTCATTTTTTACTGTCTCAAATTTTAATTACGCCAGGGATTGCCTTTTCTATAGTAAATGTTGAAAAAATAATTTTTTACTGTTGGAAATTTTAAATACGCCAGGGATTGCCTTTTCTATAGTAAATTATTCAAAAATTCATTTTTTACTGTCTCAAATTTTAATTACGCCAGGGATTGCCATTTCTATAGTAAATTTTGCAAAAAATAATTGTTTAGTGTCGCAAATTTTAAATACGCCAGGGATTGCCTTTTCTATAGTAAATTATTCAAAAAATAATTTTTTACTGTCTCAAATTTTAATTACGGCAGGGATTGCATTTTCTATAGTAAATTTTGCAAAAAATAATTTTTACTGTCTCAAATTTTAATTACGCCAGGGATTGCTTTTTCTATAGTAAATTATTCAAAAAATAATTTTTACTGTCTCAAATTTTAATTACGCCAGGGATTGCCTTTTCTATAGTAAATTATTCAAAAAATAATTTTTTACTGTCTCAAATTTTAATTACGCCAGGGATTGCCTTCTCTATAGTAAATTTTGCAAAAAATAATTGTTTAGTGTCGCAAATTTTAATTACGCCAGGGATTGCCTTTTCTATAGTAAATTATTCAAAAATTCATTTTTTACTGTTGCAAATTTTAAATACGCCAGGGATTGCCTTTTCTATAGTAAATTATTCAAAAAATAATTTTTACTGTCTCAAATTTTAATTACGCCAGGGATTGCCTTTTTCTATAGTAAATTTTGCAAAAAATAATTTTATACTGTCGCAAATTTTAAAAACGCCAGGGATTGCCTTTTCTATAGTAAATTTTGCAAAAAATAATTGTTTAGTGTCGCAAATTTTAATTACGCCAGGGATTACCTTTTCTATAGTAAATTATTCAAAAAATAATTTTTACTGTCTCAAATTTTAATTACGCCTGGGATTGCCTTTTCTATAGTAAATTATTCAAAAAATAATTTTTTACTGTCTCAAATTTTAATTACGCCAGGGATTGCCTTTTCTATAGTAAATTTTGAAAAAAATAATTGTTTAGTGTCGCAAATTTTAATTACGCCAGGGATTGCCTTTTCTATAGTAAATTATTCAAAAATTCATTTTTTACTGTTGCAAATTTTAAATACGCCAGAGATTGCCTTTTCTATAGTAAATTATTCAAAAAATAATTTTTACTGTCTCAAATTTTAATTAAGCCAGGGATTGCCTTTTCTATAGTAAATTATTCAAAAAATAATTTTTACTCTCTCAAATTTTAATTAGGCCAGGGATTGCCTTTTCTATAGTAAATTATTCAAAAATTCATTTTTTACTGTCTCAAATTTTAATTACGCCAGGGATTGCCATTTCTATAGTAAATTTTGCAAAAATTAATTTTTTACTGTTGCAAATTTTAAATACGCCAGGGATTGCCTTTTGTATAGTAAATTATTCAAAAAATAATTTTTTACTGTCTCAAATTTTAATTACGCCAGGGATTGCCTTTTCTATAGTAAATTATTCAAAAATTCATTTTTTACTGTTGCAAATTTTAAATACGCCAGGGATTGCCTTTTCTATAGTAAATTATTCAAAAAATAATTTTTACTGTCTCAAATTTTAATTACGCCAGGGATTGCCTTTTCTATAGTAAATTATTCAAAAATTCATTTTTTACTGTCTCAAATTTTAATTACGCCAGGGATTGCCTTTTCTGTAGTAAATTTTGCAAAAATTAATTTTTTACTGTTGCAAATTTTAAATACGCCAGGGATTGCCTTTTCTATAGTAAATTATTCAAAAAATAATTTTTTACTCTCTCAAATTTTAATTACGCCAGGGATTGCCCTTTTCTATAGTAAATTTTGCAAAAATTAATTTTTTACTGCTGCAAATTTTAAATACGCCAGGGATTGCCTTTTCTATAGTAAATTATTCAAAAAATAATTTTTTACTGTCTCAAATTTTAATTACGCCAGGGATTGCCTTTTCTATAGTAAATTATTCAAAAATTCATTTTTTACTCTTGCAAATTTTAAATACGCCAGGGATTGCCTTTTCTATAGTAAATTATTCAAAAATTAATTTTTTACTGTTGCAAATTTTAAATACGCCAGGGATTGCCTTTTCTATAGTAAATTATTCAAAAAATAATT
Organism: Dioctria linearis; assembly: GCA_963930735.1. Lineage (NCBI taxonomy): Eukaryota > Metazoa > Arthropoda > Insecta > Diptera > Asilidae > Dioctria > Dioctria linearis. Next base: position 37,619 of record CAWVNZ010000324.1, read on the forward strand.
TTTTTACTGTCTCAAATTTTAATTACGCCAGGGATTGCCTTTTCTATAGTAAATTTTGCAAAAATTAATTTTTTACTGTTGCAAATTTTAAAAACGCCAGGGATTGCCTTTTCTATAGTAAATTTTGCAAAAAAATAATTGTTTAGTGTCGCAAATTTTAATTACGCCAGGAATTGCCTTTTCTATAGTAAATTATTCAAAAATTCATTTTTACTGTTGCAAATTTTAAATACGCCAGGGATTGCCTTTTCTATAGTAAATTATTCAAAAAATAATTTTTACTGTCTCAAATTTTAATTACGCCAGGGATTGCCTTTTCTATAGTAAATTTTGCAAAAAATAATTTTATACTGTCGCAAATTTTAAATACGCCAGGGATTTCCTTTTCTATAGTAAATTTTGCAAAAAATAATTCTTTTGTGACGCAAATTTTAATTGCGCCAGGGATTGCCTTTTCTATAGTAAATTATTCAAAAAATTAATTTTTTCTGTCTCAAATTTTAATTACGGCAGGGATTGCCTTTTCTATAGTAAATTATTCAAAAATTCATTTTTACTGTCTCAAATTTTAATTACGCCAGGCATTGCCTTTTCTATAGTAAATTATTCAAAAAATTCATTTTTTACTGTTGCAAATTTTAAATACGCCAGGGATTGCCTTTTCTATAGTAAATTATTCAAAAAAATAATTTTTATTGTCTCAAATTTTAATTACGCCAGGGATTGCCTTTTCTATAGTAAATTATTCAAAAAATAATTTTTTACTGTCTCAAATTTTAATTACGCCAGGGATTGCCTTTTCTATAGTAAATTTTGCAAAAAATAATTTTATAATGTCGCAAATTTTAATTACGCCAGGGATTGCCTTTTCTATAGTAAATTTTGCAAAAATTAATTTTTTACTGTTGCAAATTTTAAATACGCCAGGGATTGCCTTTTCTATAGTAAATTATTCAAAAAATAATTTTTTACTGTCTCAAATTTTAATTACGCCAGGGATTGCCTTTTCTATAGTAAATTATTCAAAAATTCATTTTTACTGCCTCAAATTTTAATTACGCCAGGGATTGCCTTTTCTATAGTAAATTATTCAAAAATTCATTTTTTACTGTTGCAAATTTTAAATAAGCCAGGGATTGCCTTTTCTATAGTAAATTATTCAAAAAACAATTTTTACTGTCTCAAATTTTAATTACGCCAGGGATTGCCTTTTCTATAGTAAATTATTCAAAAAATAATTTTTTACTGTCTCAAATTTTAATTACGCCAGGGATTGCCTTTTCTATAGTAAATTATTCAAAAATTAATTTTTTACTGTTGCAAATTTTAAATACGCCAGGGATTGCCTTTTCTATAGTAAATTATTCAAAAAATAATTTTTTACTGTCTCAAATTTTAATTACGCCAGGGATTGCCTTTTCTATAGTAAATTTTGCAAAAATTAATTTTTTACTGTTGCAAATTTTAAATACGCCAGGGATTGCCTTTTCTATAGTAAATTATTCAAAAAATAATTTTTTACTGTCTCAAATTTTAATTACGCCAGGGATTGCCTTTTCTATAGTAAATTATTCAAAAATTCATTTTTACTGTCTCAAATTTTAATTACGCCAGGGATTGCCTTTTCTATAGTAAATTATTCAAAAATTCATTTTTTACTGTTGCAAATTTTAAATACGCCAGGGATTGCCTTTTCTATAGTAAATTATTCAAAAAATAATTTTTACTGTCTCAAATTTTAATTACGCCAGGGATTGCCTTTTCTATAGTAAATTATTCAAAAAATAATTTTTTACTGTCTCAAATTTTAATTACTCCAAGGATTGCCTTTTCTATAGTAAATTTTGCAAAAAAAAATTTTATACTGTCGCAAATTTTAATTACGCCAGGGATTGCCCTTTTCTATAGTAAATTTTGCAAAAATTAATTTTTTACTGTTGCAAATTTTAAATACGCCAGGGATTGCCTTTTCTATAGTAAATTATTCAAAAAATAATTTTTTACTGTCTCAAATTTTAATTACGCCAGGGATTGCCTTTTCTATAGTAAATTATTCAAAAATTCATTTTTACTGTCTCAAATTTTAATTACGCCAGGGATAGCCTTTTCTATAGTAAATTATTCAAAAATTCATTTTTTACTGTTGCAAATTTTAAATACGCCAGGGATTGCCTTTTCTATAGTAAATTATTCAAAAAATAATTTTTACTGTCTCAAATTTTAATTACGCCAGGGATTGCCTTTTCTATAGTAAATTATTCAAAAAATAATTTTTTACTGTCTCAAATTTTAATTACGCCAGGGATTGCCTTTTCTATAGTAAATTATTCAAAAATTCATTTTTTACTGTTGCAAATTTTAAATACGCCAGGGATTGCCTTTTCTATAGTAAATTATTCAAAAAATAATTTTTACTGTCTCAAATTTTAATTACGCCAGGGATTGCCTTTTCTATAGTAAATTATTCAAAAATTCATTTTTACTGCCTCAAATTTTAATTACGCCAGGGATTGCCTTTTCTATAGTAAATTTTGCAAAAAATAATTTTATACTGTCGCAAATTTTAATTACGCCAGGGATTGCCTTTTCTATAGTAAATTTTGCAAAAATTAATTTTTTACTGTTGCAAATTTTAAATACGCCAGGGATTGCCTTTTCTATAGTAAATTATTCAAAAAATAATTTTTTACTGTCTCAAATTTTAATTACGCCAGGGATTGCCTTTTCTATAGTAAATTATTCAAAAATTCATTTTTACTGTCTCAAATTTTAATTACGCCAGGGATAGCCTTTTCTATAGTAAATTATTCAAAAATTCATTTTTTACTGTTGCAAATTTTAAATACGCCAGGGATTGCCTTTTCTATAGTAAATTATTCAAAAAATAATTTTTACTGTCTCAAATTTTAATTACGCCAGGGATTGCCTTTTCTATAGTAAATTATTCAAAAAATAATTTTTTACTGTCTCAAATTTTAATTACGCCAGGGATTGCCTTTTCTATAGTAAATTATTCAAAAATTCATTTTTTACTGTTGCAAATTTTAAATACGCCAGGGATTGCCTTTTCTATAGTAAATTATTCAAAAAATAATTTTTACTGTCTCAAATTTTAATTACGCCAGGGATTGCCTTTTCTATAGTAAATTATTCAAAAATTCATTTTTACTGCCTCAAATTTTAATTACGCCAGGGATTGCCTTTTCTATAGTAAATTATTCAAAAATTCATTTTTTACTGTTGCAAATTTTAAATACGCCAGGGATTGCCTTTTCTATAGTAAATTATTCAAAAAACAATTTTTACTGTCTCAAATTTTAATTACGCCAGGGATTGCCTTTTCTATAGTAAATTATTCAAAAAATAATTTTTTACTGTCTCAAATTTTAATTACTCCAGGGATTGCCTTTTCTATAGTAAATTATTCAAAAATTAATTTTTTACTGTTGCAAATTTTAAATACGCCAGGGATTGCCTTTTCTATAGTAAATTATTCAAAAAATAATTTTTTACTGTCTCAAATTTTAATTACGCCAGGGATTGCCTTTTCTATAGTAAATTTTGCAAAAATTAATTTTTTACTGTTGCAAATTTTAAATACGCCAGGGATTGCCTTTTCTATAGTAAATTATTCAAAAAATAATTTTTTACTGTCTCAAATTTTAATTACGCCAGGGATTGCCTTTTCTATAGTAAATTATTCAAAAATTCATTTTTACTGTCTCAAATTTTAATTACGCCAGGGATTGCCTTTTCTATAGTAAATTATTCAAAAATTCATTTTTTACTGTTGCAAATTTTAAATACGCCAGGGATTGCCTTTTCTATAGTAAATTATTCAAAAAATAATTTTTACTGTCTCAAATTTTAATTACGCCAGGGATTGCCTTTTCTATAGTAAATTATTCAAAAAATATTTTTTTACTGTCTCAAATTTTAATTACTCCAAGGATTGCCTTTTCTATAGTAAATTTTGCAAAAAATAATTTTATACTGTCGCAAATTTTAATTACGCCAGGGATTGCCTTTTCTATAGTAAATTTTGCAAAAATTAATTTTTTACTGTTGCAAATTTTAAATACGCCAGGGATTGCCTTTTCTATAGTAAATTATTCAAAAAATAATTTTTTACTGTCTCAAATTTTAATTACGCCAGGGATTGCCTTTTCTATAGTAAATTATTCAAAAATTCATTTTTACTGTCTCAAATTTTAATTACGCCAGGGATTGCCTTTTCTATAGTAAATTATTCAAAAATTCATTTTTTACTGTTGCAAATTTTAAATACGCCAGGGATTGCCTTTTCTATAGTAAATTATTCAAAAAATAATTTTTACTGTCTCAAATTTTAATTACGCCAGGGATTGCCTTTTCTATAGTAAATTATTCAAAAAATAATTTTTTACTGTCTCAAATTTTAATTACGCCAGGGATTGCCTTTTCTATAGTAAATTATTCAAAAATTCATTTTTTACTGTTGCAAATTTTAAATACGCCAGGGATTGCCTTTTCTATAGTAAATTATTCAAAAAATAATTTTTACTGTCTCAAATTTTAATTACGCCAGGGATTGCCTTTTCTATAGTAAATTATTCAAAAATTCATTTTTTACTGTTGCAAATTTTAAATTCGCCAGGGATTGCCTTTTCTATAGTAAATTATTCAAAAAATAATTTTTTACTGTCTCAAATTTTAATTACGCCAGGGATTGCCTTTTCTATAGTAAATTTTGCAAAAATTAATTTTTTACTGTTGCAAATTTTAAATACGCCAGGGATTGCCTTTTCTATAGTAAATTATTCAAAAAATAATTTTTTACTGTCTCAAATTTTAATTACGCCAGGGATTGCGTTTTCTATAGTAAATTATTCAAAAATTCATTTTTACTGTCTCAAATTTTAATTACGCCAGGGATTGCCTCTTCTATAGTAAATTATTCAAAAATTCATTTTTTACTGTTGCAAATTTTAAATACGCCAGGGATTGCCTTTTCTATAGTAAATTATTCAAAAAAATAATTTTTACCGTCTCAAATTTTAATTACGCCAGGGATTGCCTTTTCTATAGTAAATTATTCAAAAAATAATTTTTTACTGTCTCAAATTTTAATTACGCCAGGGATTGCCTTTTCTATAGTAAATTTTGCAAAAAATAATTTTATACTGTCGCAAATTTTAATTACGCCAGGGATTGCCTTTTATATAGTAAATTTTGTAAAAATTAATATTTTACTGTTGCAAATTTTAAATACGCCAGGGATTGCCTTTTCTATAGTAAATTATTCAAAAAATAATTTTTTACTGTCTCAAATTTTAATTACGCCAGGGATTGCCTTTTCTATAGTAAATTATTCAAAAATTCATTTTTACTGTCTCAAATTTTAATTACGCCAGGGATTGCCTTTTCTATAGTAAATTATTCAAAAATTCATTTTTTACTGTTGCAAATTTTAAATACGCCAGGGATTGCCTTTTCTATAGTAAATTATTCAAAAAATAATTTTTACTGTCTCAAATTTTAATTACGCCAGGGATTGCCTTTTCTATAGTAAATTATTCAAAAAAATAATTTTTTACTGTCTCAAATTTTAATTACGCCAGGGATTGCCTTTTCTATAGTAAATTATTCAAAAATTCATTTTTTACTGTTGCAAATTTTAAATACGCCAGGGATTGCCTTTTCTATAGTAAATTATTCAAAAAATAATTTTTTACTGTCTCAAATTTTAATTACGCCAGGGATTGCCTTTTCTATAGTAAATTTTGCAAAAATTAATTTTTTACTGTTGCAAATTTTAAATACGCCAGGGATTGCCTTTTCTATAGTAAAATATTCAAAAATTCATTTTTTACTGTCTCAAATTTTAATTACGCCACGGTTGGCTTTTCTATAGTAAATTATTCAAAAATTCATTTTTACTGTCTCAAATTTTAATTACGCCAGGGATTGCCTTTTCTATAGTAAATTATTCAAAAATTCATTTTTTACTGTTGCAAATTTTAAATACGCCAGGGATTGCCTTTTCTATAGTAAATTATTCAAAAAATAATTTTTACTGTCTCAAATTTTAATTACGCCAGGGATTGCCTTCTCTATAGTAAATTATTCAAAAAATAATTTTTACTGTCTCAAATTTTAATTACACCAGGGATTGCCTTTTCTATAGTAAATTATTCAAAAATTCATTTTTTACTGTCTCAAATTTTAATTACGCCAGGGATTGCCTTTTCTATAGTAAATTTTGCAAAAATTAATTTTTTACTGTTGCAAATTTTAAATACGCCAGGGATTGCCTTTTCTATAGTAAATTATTCAAAAAATAATTTTTTACTGTCTCAAATTTTAATTACGCCAGGGATTGCCTTTTCTATAGTAAATTTTGCAAAAATTAATTTTTTACTGTTGCAAATTTTAAATACGCCAGGGATTGCCTTTTCTATAGTAAATTATTCAAAAAATAATTTGTTACTGTCTCAAATTTTAATTACGCCAGGGATTGCCTTTTCTATAGTAAATTATTCAAAAATTCATTTTTTACTGTTGCAAATTTTAATTACGCCAGGGATTGCCTTTTCTATAGTAAATTATTCAAAAAATAATTTTTACTGTCTCTAATTTTAATTACACCAGGGATTGCCTTTTCTATAGTAAATTTTGCAAAAATTAATTTTTTACTGTTGCAAATTTTAAATACGCCAGGGATTGCCTTTTCTATAGTAAATTATTCAAAAATAATTTTTTACTGTCTCAAATTTTAATTAGGCAGGGATTGCCTTTTCTATAGTAAATTTTGCAAAAATTAATTTTTTACTGTTGCAAATTTTAAATACGCCAGGGATTGCCTTTTCTATAGTAAATTTAGCAAAAAAAATAATTGTTTAGTGTCGCAAATTTTAATTACGCCAGGGATTGCCTTTTCTATAGTAAATTATTCAAAAATTCATTTTTTACTGTTGCAAATTTTAAATACGCCAGGGATTGCCTTTTCTATAGTAAATTATTCAAAAAAGAATTTTTACTGTCTCAAAGTTTAATTACGCCAGGGATTGCCTTTTCTATAGTAAATTTTGCAAAAAATAATTTTATACTGTCGCAAATTTTAAATACGCCAGGGATTGCCTTCTCTATAGTAAATTTTGCAAAAAATAATTGTTTAGTGTCGCAAATTTTAATTACGCCAGGGATTGCCTTTTCTATAGTAAATTATTCAAAAAATAATTTTTACTGTCTCAAATTTTAATTACGCCAGGATTGCCTTTTCTATAGTAAATTATTCAAAAAATAATTTTTTACTGTCTCAAATTTTAATTACGCCAGGGATTGCCTTTTCTATAGTAAATTATTCAAAAATTCATTTTTTACTGTTGCAAATTTTAAATTCGCCAGGGATTGCCTTTTCTATAGTAAATTATTCAAAAAATAATTTTTACTGTCTCAAATTTTAATTACGCCAGGGATTGCCTTTTCTATAGTAAATTATTCAAAAATTCATTTTTTTACTGTCTCAAATTTTAATTACGCCAGGGTTGGCTTTTCTATAGTAAATTATTCAAAAATTCATTTTTACTGTCTCAAATTTTAATTACACCAGGGATTGCCTTTTCTATAGTAAATTATACAAAAACTCATTTTTTACTGTTGCAAATTTTAAATACGCCAGGGATTGCCTTTTCTATAGTAAATTATTCAAAAAATAATTTTTACTGTCTCAAATTTTAATTACGCCAGGGATTGCCTTTTCTATATTAAATTATTCAAAAAATAATTTTTTACTGTCTCAAATTTTAATTACGCCAGGGATTGCCTTTTCTATAGTAAATTATTCAAAAATTCATTTTTTACTGTTGCAAATTTTAAATACGCCAGGGATTGCCTTTTCTATAGTAAATTATTCAAAAAATAATTTTTACTGTCTCAAATTTTAATTACGCCAGGGATTGCCTTTTCTATAGTAAATTATTCAAAAATTCATTTTTTACTGTCTCAAATTTTAATTACGCCAGGGATTGTCTTTTCTATAGTAAATTTTGCAAAAATTAATTTTTTACTGTTGCAAATTTTAAATACGCCAGGGATTGCCTTTTCTATAGTAAATTTTCAAAAATTAATTTTTTACTGTTGCAAATTTTAAATACGCCAGGGATTGCCTTTTCTGTAGTAAATTATTCAAAAAATAATTTTTTACTGTCTCAAATTTAAATTACGCCAGGGATTGCCTTTTATATAGTAAATTTTGCAAAAATTAATTTTTTACTGTTGCAAATTTTAAATACGCCAGGATTGCCTTTTCTATAGTAAATTATTCAAAAAATAATTTGTTACTGTCTCAAATTTTAATTACGCCAGGGATTGCCTTTTCTATAGTAAATTATTCAAAAATTCATTTTTTACTGTTGCAAATTTTAAATACGCCAGGGATTGCCTTTTCTATAGTAAATTATTCAAAAAATAATTTTTACTGTCTCAAATTTTAATTACACCAGGGATTGCCTTTTTTATAGTAAATTTTGCAAAAATTAATTTTTTACTGTTGCAAATTTTAAATACGCCAGATATTGCCTTTTCTATAGTAAATTATTCAAAAAATGATTTTTTACTGTCTCAAATTTTAATTACGCCAGGGATTGCCTTTTCTATAGAAAATTTTGCAAAAATTAATTTTTTACTGTTGCAAATTTTAAATACGCCAGGGATTGCCTTTTCTATAGTAAATTTTGCAAAAAAATAATTGTTTAGTGTCGCAAATTTTAATTACGCCAGGGATTGCCTTTTCTATAGTAAATTATTCAAAAATTCATTTTTTACTGTTGCAAATTTTAAATACGCCAGGGATTGCCTTTTCTATAGTAAATTATTCAAAGAAGAATTTTTACTGTCTCAAAGTTTAATTACGCCAGGGATTGCCTTTTCTATAGTAAATTTTGCAAAAAATAATTTTATACTGTCGCAAATTTTAAATACGCCAGGGATTGCCTTCTCTATAGTAAATTTTGCAAAAAATAATTGTTTAGTGTCGCAAATTTTAATTACGCCAGGGATTGCCTTTTCTATAGTAAATTATTCAAAAAATAATTTTTACTGTCTCAAATTTTAATTACGCCAGGGATTGCCTTTTCTATAGTAAATTATTCAAAAAATAATTTTTTACTGTCTCAAATTTTAATTACGCCAGGGATTGCCTTTTCTATAGTAAATTATTCAAAAATTCATTTTTTACTGTTACAAATTTTAAATTCGCCAGGGATTGCCTTTTCTATAGTAAATTATTTAAAAAATAATTTTTACTGTCTCAAATTTTAATTACGCCAAGGATTGCCTTTTCTATAGTAAATTATTCAAAAATTCATTTTTTACTGTCTCAAATTTTAATTACGCCAGGGATTGCCTTTTCTATAGTAAATTTTGCAAAAATTAATTTTTTACTGTTGCAAATTTTAAATACGCCAGGGATTGCCTTTTCTATAGTAAATTATTCAAAAAATAATTTTTTACTGTCTCAAATTTTAATTACGCCAGGGATTGCCTTTTCTATAGTAAATTATTCAAAAAATAATTTTTACTGTCTCAAATTTTAATTACGCCAGGGATTGCCTTTTCTATAGTAAATTATTCAAAAATTCATTTTTTACTGTCTCAAATTTTAATTACGCCAGGGATTGCCTTTTCTATAGTAAATTTTGCAAAAATTAATTTTTTACTGTTGCAAATTTTAAATACGCCAGGGATTGCCTTTTCTATAGTAAATTATTCAAAAAATAATTTTTTACTCTCTCAAATTTTAATTACGCCAGGGATTGCCTTTTCTATAGTAAATTTTGCAAAAAAATAATTTTTACTGTCTCAAATTTTAATTACGCCAGGGATTGCCTTTTCTATAGTAAATTATTCAAAAAATAATTTTTTACTGTCTCAAATTTTAATTACGCCAGGGATTGCCTTTTCTATAGTAAATTATTCAAAAATTCATATTTTACTGTTGCAAATTTTAAATACGCCAGGGATTGCCTTTTCTATAGTAAATTATTCAAAAAATAATTTTTACTGTCTCAAATTTTAATTACGCCAGGGATTGCCTTTTCTATAGTAAATTATTCAAAAATTCATTTTTTACTGTCTCAAATTTTAATTACGCCAGGGATTGCCTTTTCTATAGTAAATTTTGCAAAAATTAATTTTTTACTGTTGCAAATTTTAAATACGCCAGGGATTGCCTTTTCTATAGTAAATTATTCAAAAAATAATTTTTTACTGTCTCAAATTTTAATTACGCCAGGGATTGCCTTTTCTATATTAAATTTTGCAAAAATTAATTTTTTACTGTTGCAAATTTTAAATACGCCAGGGATTGCCTTTTCTATAGTAAATTATTCAAAAAATAATTTTTACTGTCTCAAATTTTAATTACGCCAGATATAGCCTTTTCTATAGTAAATTATTCAAAAAATAATTTTTACTGTCTCAAATTTTAATTACGCCAGGGATTGCCTTTTCTATAGTAAATTATTCAAAAATTCATTTTTTACTGTCTCAAATTTTAATTACGCCAGGGATTGCCTTTTCTATAGTAAATTTTGCCAAAATTAATTTTTTACTGTTGTAAATTTTAAATACGCCAGGGATTGCCTTTTCTATAGTAAATTATTCAAAAAATAATTTTTTACTGTCTCAAATTTTAATTAAGCCAGGGATTGCCTTTTCTATAGTAAATTTTGCAAAAATTAATTTTTTAATGTTGCAAATTTTAAATACGCCAGGGATTGCCTTTTCTATAGTAAATTTTGCAAAAAGTAATTGTTTAGTGTCGCAAATTTTAATTACGCCAGGGATTGCCTTTTCTATAGTAAATTATTCAAAAATTCATTTTTTACTGTTGCAAATTTTAAATACGCCAGGGATTGCCTTTTCTATAGTAAATTATTCAAAAAATAATTTTTACTGTCTCAAATTTTAATTACGCCAGGGATTGCCTTTTCTATAGTAAATTTTGCAAAAAATAATTTTATACTGTCGCAAATTTTAAATACGCCAGGGATTGCCTTTTCTATAGTAAATTTTGCAAAACATAATTGTTTAGTGTCGCAAATTTTAATTACGCCAGGGGTTGCCTTTTCTATAGTAAATTATTCAAAAAATAATTTTTACTGTCTCAAATTTTAATTACGCCGGGGATTGCCTTTTCTATAGTAAATTATTCAAAAATAATTTTTTACTGTCTCAAATTTTAATTACGCCAGGGATTGCCTTTTCTATAGTAAATTATTCAAAAATTCATTTTTTACTGTTGCAAATTTTAAATTCGCCAGGGATTGCCTTTTCTATAGTAAATTATTCAAAAAATAATTTTTACTGTCTCAAATTTTAATTACGCCAGGGATTGCCTTTTCTATAGTAAATTATTCAAAAATTCATTTTTTACTGTCTCAAATTTTAATTACGCCAGGGTTTGCCTTTTCTATAGTAAATTTTGCAAAAATTAATTTTTTACTGTTGCAAATTTTAAATACGCCAGGGATTGCCTTTTCTATAGTAAATTATTCAAAAAATAATTTTTTACTGTCTCAAATTTTAATTACGCCAGGGATTGCCTTTTCTATAGTAGATTATTCAAAAAATAATTTTTACTGTCTCAAATTTTAATTACGCCAGGGATTGCCTTTTCTTTAGTAAATTATTCAAAAATTCATTTTTTTACTGTCTCAAATTTTAATTACGTCAGGGATTGCCTTTTCTATAGTAAATTTTGCAAAAATTAATTTTTTACTGTTGCAAATTTTAAATACGCCAGGGATTGCCTTTTCTATAGTAAATTATTCAAAAAATAATTTTTTACTGTCTCAAATTTTAATTACGCCAGGGATTGCCTTTTCTATAGTAATTTTGCAAAAAATAATTTTTACTGTCTCAAATTTTAATTACGCCAGGGATTGCCTTTTCTATAGTAAATTATTCAAAAAATAATTTTTTACTGTCTCAAATTTTAATTACGCCAGGATTGCCATTTCTATAGTAAATTTTGCAAAAAATTATTGTTTAGTGTCGCAAATTTTAATTACGCCAGGGATTGCCTTTTCTATAGTAAATTATTCAAAAATTCATTTTTTACTGTCTCAAATTTTAATTACGCCAGGGATTGCCTTTTCTATAGTAAATTTTGCAAAAATTAATTTTTTACTGTTGCAAATTTTAAATACGCCAGGGATTGCCTCTTCTATATTAAATTATTCAAAAAATAATTTTTTACTGTCTCAAATTTTAGTTACGCCAGGGATTGCCTTTTTCTATAGTAAATTATTCAAAAATTCATTTTACTGTCTCAAATTTTAATTACGCCAGGGATTGCCTTTTCTATAGTAAATTATTCAAAACATAATTTTTACTGTCTCAAATTTTAATTACGCCAGGGTTTTCCTTTTCTATAGTAAATTTTGCAAAAAATAATTTTATATTGTCGCAAATTTTAATTACGCCAGGGATTGCCTTTTCTATAGTAAATTTTGCAAAAAATAATTGTTTAGTGGCGCAAATTTTAATTACGCCAGGGATTGCCTTTTCTATAGTAAATTATTCAAAAATTTATTTTTTACTGTCTCAAATTTTAAATACGCCAGGGGTTGCCTTTTCTGTAGTAAATTATTCACAAAATAATTGTTTACTGTCTCAAATTTTAATTACGCCAGGGATTGCCTTTTCTATAGTAAATTTTTCAAAAAATAATTTTTTACTGTTGCAAATTTTAAATACGCCAGGGATTGCCTTTTCTATAGTAAATTATTCAAAAAATAATTTTTTACTGTCTCAAATTTTAATTACGCCAGGGATTGCCTTTTCTATAGTAAATTATTCAAAAATTCATTTTTTACTGTCTCAAATTTTAATTACGCCAGGGATAGTAAATTATTCAAAAAATAATTTTTTACTGTTGCAAATTTTAATTACGCCAGGGATTGCCTTTTCTATAGTAAATTATTCAAAAAATAATTTTTTACTGTCTCAAATTTTAATTACGCCAGGGATTGCCTTTTCTATAGTAAATTATTCAAAAAATAATTTTTTACTGTTGCAAATTTTAAATACGCCAGGGATTGCCTTTTGTATAGTAAATTATTCAAAAAATAATTTTTTACTGTCTCAAATTTTAATTACGCCAGAGATTGCCTTTTCTATAGTAAATTTTGCAAAAAATAATTTTTACTGTCTCAAATTTTAATTACGCCAGGGATTGCCTTTTCTATAGTAAATTATTCAAAAAATAATTTTTTACTGTCTCAAATTTTAATTACGCCAGGGATTGCCTTTTCTATAGTAAATTATTCAAAAATTCATTTTTTACTGTCTCAAATTTTAATTACGCCAGGGATTGCCTTTTGTATAGTAAATTTTGCAAAAATAATTTTTACTGTCTCAAATTTTAATTAAGCCAGGGATTGCCTTTGTATAGTAAATTTTGCAAAAAATAATTGTTTAGTGTCTCAAATTTTAATTACGCCAGGGATTGACTTTTCTATAGTAAATTATTCAAAAATTCATTTTTTACTGTCTCAAATTTTAATTACGCCAGGGATTGCCTTTTCTATAGTAAATTTTGCAAAAATTAATTTTTTACTGTTGCAAATTTTAAATACGCCAGGGATTGCCTTTTCTGTAGTAAATTATTCAAAAAATAATTTTTTACTGTCTCAAATTTTAATTACGCCAGGATTGCCTTTTCTATAGTAAATTTTGCAAAAAATAATTTTTACTGTCTCAAATTTTAATTACGCCAGGGATTGCCTTTTCTATAGTAAATTATTAAAAAAATAATTTTTTACTGTCTCAAATTTTAATTACGCCAGGGATTGCCTTTTCTATAGTAAATTATTCAAAAATTCATTTTTTACTGTTGCAAATTTTAAATACGCCAGGGATTGCCTTTTCTATAGTAAATTATTCAAAAAATAATTTTTACTGTCTCAAATTTTAATTACGCCAGGGATTGCCTTTTCTATAGTAAATTATTCAAAAATTCATTTTTTACTGTCTCAAATTTTAATTACGCCAGGGATTGCCTTTTCTATAGTAAATTATTCAAACAATAATTTTTTACTGTCTCAAATTTTAATTACGCCAGGGATTGCCTTTTCTATATTAAATTTTGCAAAAACTAATTTTTTACTGTTGCAAATTTTAAATAAGCCAGGGATTGCCTTTTCTATAGTAAATTATTCAAAAAATAATTTTTTACTGTCTCAAATTTTAATTACGCCAGATATAGCCTTTTCTATAGTAAATTATTCAAAAAATAATTTTTACTGTCTCAAATTTTAATTACGCCAGGGATTGCCTTTTCTATAGTAAATTATTCAAAAATTCATTTTTTACTGTCTCAAATTTTAATTACGCCAGGGATTGCCTTTTCTATAGTAAATTTTGCCAAAATTAATTTTTTACTGTTGTAAATTTTAAATACGCCAGGGATTGCCTTTTCTATAGTAAATTATTCAAAAAATAATTTTTTACTGTCTCAAATTTTAATTACGCCGGGGATTGCCTTTTCTATAGTAAATTATTCAAAAAATAATTTTTTACTGTCTCAAATTTTAATTAAGCCAGGGATTGCCTTTTCTATAGTAAATTTTGCAAAAATTAATTTTTTAATGTTGCAAATTTTAAATACGCCAGGGATTGCCTTTTCTATAGTAAATTTTGCAAAAAGTAATTGTTTAGTGTCGCAAATTTTAATTACGCCAGGGATTGCCTTTTCTATAGTAAATTATTCAAAAATTCATTTTTTACTGTTGCAAATTTTAAATACGCCAGGGATTGCCTTTTCTATAGTAAATTATTCAAAAAATAATTTTTACTGTCTCAAACTTTAATTACGCCAGGGATTGCCTTTTCTATAGTAAATTTTGCAAAAAATAATTTTATACTGTCGCAAATTTTAAATACGCCAGGGATTGCCTTTTCTATAGTAAATTTTGCAAAACATAATTGTTTAGTGTCGCAAATTTTAATTACGCCAGGGGTTGCCTTTTCTATAGTAAATTATTCAAAAAATAATTTTTACTGTCTCAAATTTTAATTACGCCGGGGATTGCCTTTTCTATAGTAAATTATTCAAAAAATAATTTTTTACTGTCTCAAATTTTAATTACGCCAGGGATTGCCTTTTCTATAGTAAATTATTCAAAAATTCATTTTTTACTGTTGCAAATTTTAAATACGCCAGGGATTGCCTTTTCTATAGTAAATTATTCAAAAAATAATTTTTACTGTCTCAAATTTTAATTACGCCAGGGATTGCCTTTTCTATAGTAAATTATTCAAAAATTCATTTTTTACTGTCTCAAATTTTAATTACGCCAGGATTTGCCTTTTCTATAGTAAATTTTGCAAAAATTAATTTTTTACTGTTGCAAATTTTAAATACGCCAGGGATTGCCTTTTCTATAGTAAATTATTCAAAAAATAATTTTTTACTGTCTCAAATTTTAATTACGCCAGGGACTGCCTTTTCTATAGTAGATTATTCAAAAAATAATTTTTACTGTCTCAAATTTTAATTACGCCAGGGATTGCCTTTTCTTTAGTAAATTATTCAAAAATTCATTTTTTACTGTCTCAAATTTTAATTACGTCAGGGATTGCCTTTTCTATAGTAAATTTTGCAAAAATTAATTTTTTACTGTTGCAAATTTTAAATACGCCAGGGATTGCCTTTTCTATAGTAAATTATTCAAAAAATAATTTTTTACTGTCTCAAATTTTAATTACGCCAGGGATTGCCTTTTCTATAGTAAATTTTGCAAAAAATAATTTTTACTGTCTCAAATTTTAATTACGCCAGGGATTGCCTTTTCTATAGTAAATTATTCAAAAAATAATTTTTTACTGTCTCAAATTTTAATTACGCCAGGGATTGCCTTTTCTATAGTAAATTATTCAAAAATTCATTTTTTACTGTCTCAAATTTTAATTACGCCAGGGATTGCCTTTTCTATAGTAAATTTTGCAAAAATTAATTTTTTACTGTTGCAAATTTTAAATACGCCAGGGATTGCCTCTTCTATATTAAATTATTCAAAAAATAATTTTTTACTGTCTCAAATTTTAATTACGCCAGGGATTGCCTTTTCTATAGTAAATTATTCAAAAATTCATTTTTACTGTCTCAAATTTTAATTACGCCAGGGATTGCCTTTTCTATAGTAAATTATTCAAAACATAATTTTTACTGTCTCAAATTTTAATTACGCCAGGGTTTTCCTTTTCTATAGTAAATTTTGCAAAAAATAATTTTATATTGTCGCAAATTTTAATTACGCCAGGGATTGCCTTTTCTATAGTAAATTTTGCAAAAAATAATTGTTTAGTGGCGCAAATTTTAATTACGCCAGGGATTGCCTTTTCTATAGTAAATTATTCAAAAATTTATTTTTTACTGTCTCAAATTTTAAATACGCCAGGGGTTGCATTTTCTGTAGTAAATTATTCACAAAATAATTGTTTACTGTCTCAAATTTTAATTACGCCAGGGATTGCCTTTTCTATAGTAAATTTTTCAAAAAATAATTTTTTACTGTTGCAAATTTTAAATACGCCAGGGATTGCCTTTTCTATAGTAAATTATTCAAAAAATAATTTTTTACTGTCTCAAATTTTAATTACGCCAGGGATTGCCTTTTCTATAGTAAATTATTCAAAAATTCATTTTTTACTGTCTCAAATTTTAATTACGCCAGGGATAGTAAATTATTCAAAAAATAATTTTTTACTGTTGCAAATTTTAATTACGCCAGGGATTGCCTTTTCTATAGTAAATTATTCAAAAAATAATTTTTTACTGTCTCAAATTTTAATTACGCCAGGGATTGCCTTTTCTATAGTAAATTATTCAAAAAATAATTTTTTACTGTTGCAAATTTTAAATACGCCAGGGATTGCCTTTTGTATAGTAAATTATTCAAAAAATAATTTTTTACTGTCTCAAATTTTAATTACGCCAGAGATTGCCTTTTCTATAGTAAATTTTGCAAAAAATAATTTTTACTGTCTCAAATTTTAATTACGCCAGGGATTGCCTTTTCTATAGTAAATTATTCAAAAAATAATTTTTTACTGTCTCAAATTTTAATTACGCCAGGGATTGCCTTTTCTATAGTAAATTATTCAAAAATTCATTTTTTACTGTCTCAAATTTTAATTACGCCAGGGATTGCCTTTTGTATAGTAAATTTTGCAAAAAATAATTTTTACTGTCTCAAATTTTAATTAAGCCAGGGATTGCCTTTGTATAGTAAATTTTGCAAAAAATAATTGTTTAGTGTCTCAAATTTTAATTACGCCAGGGATTGACTTTTCTATAGTAAATTATTCAAAAATTCATTTTTTACTGTCTCAAATTTTAATTACGCCAGGGATTGCCTTTTCTATAGTAAATTTTGCAAAAATTAATTTTTTACTGTTGCAAATTTTAAATACGCCAGGGATTGCCTTTTCTATAGAAAATTATTCAAAAAATAATTTTTTACTGTCTCAAATTTTAATTACGCCAGGGATTGCCTTTTCTATAGTAAATTTTGCAAAAAATAATTTTTACTGTCTCAAATTTTAATTACGCCAGGGATTGCCTTTTCTATAGTAAATTATTAAAAAAATAATTTTTTACTGTCTCAAATTTTAATTACGCCAGGGATTGCCTTTTCTATAGTAAATTATTCAAAAATTCATTTTTTACTGTTGCAAATTTTAAATACGCCAGGGATTGCCTTTTCTATAGTAAATTATTCAAAAAATAATTTTTACTGTCTCAAATTTTAATTACGCCAGGGATTGCCTTTTCTATAGTAAATTATTCAAAAATTCATTTTTTACTGTCTCAAATTTTAATTACGCCAGGGATTGCCTTTTCTATAGTAAATTATTCAAACAATAATTTTTTACTGTCTCAAATTTTAATTACGCCAGGGATTGCCTTTTCTATATTAAATTTTGCAAAAACTAATTTTTTACTGTTGCAAATTTTAAATAAGCCAGGGATTGCCTTTTCTATAGTAAATTATTCAAAAAATAATTTTTTACTGTCTCAAATTTTAATTACGCCAGATATAGCCTTTTCTATAGTAAATTATTCAAAAAATAATTTTTACTGTCTCAAATTTTAATTACGCCAGGGATTGCCTTTTCTATAGTAAATTATTCAAAAATTCATTTTTTACTGTCTCAAATTTTAATTACGCCAGGGATTGCCTTTTCTATAGTAAATTTTGCCAAAATTAATTTTTTACTGTTGTAAATTTTAAATACGCCAGGGATTGCCTTTTCTATAGTAAATTATTCAAAAAATAATTTTTTACTGTCTCAAATTTTAATTAAGCCAGGGATTGCCTTTTCTATAGTAAATTTTGCAAAAATTAATTTTTTAATGTTGCAAATTTTAAATACGCCAGGGATTGCCTTTTCTATAGTAAATTTTGCAAAAAGTAATTGTTTAGTGTCGCAAATTTTAATTACGCCAGGGATTGCCTTTTCTATAGTAAATTATTCAAAAATTCATTTTTTACTGTTGCAAATTTTAAATACGCCAGGGATTGCTTTTCTATAGTAAATTATTCAAAAAATAATTTTTACTGTCTCAAATTTTAATTACGCCAGGGATTGCCTTTTCTATAGTAAATTTTGCAAAAAATAATTTTATACTGTCGCAAATTTTAAATACGCCAGGGATTGCCTTTTCTATAGTAAATTTTGCAAAACATAATTGTTTAGTGTCGCAAATTTTAATTACGCCAGGGGTTGCCTTTTCTATAGTAAATTATTCAAAAAATAATTTTTACTGTCTCAAATTTTAATTACGCCAGGGATTGTCTTTTCTATAGTAAATTATTCAAAAAATAATTTTTTACTGTGTCAAATTTTAATTACGCCAGGGATTGCCTTTTCTATAGTAAATTATTCAAAAATTCATTTTTTACTGTTGCAAATTTTAAATACGCCAGGGATTGCCCTTTTCTATAGTAAATTATTCAAAAAATAATTTTTACTGTCTCAAATTTTAATTACGCCAGGGATTGCCTTTTCTATAGTAAATTATTCAAAAATTCATTTTTTACTGTCTCAAATTTTAATTACGCCAGGGTTTGCCTTTTCTATAGTAAATTTTGCAAAAATTAATTTTTTACTGTTGCAAATTTTAAATACGCCAGGGATTGCCTTTTCTATAGTAAATTATTCAAAAAATAATTTTTTACTGTCTCAAATTTTAATTACGCCAGGGATTGCCTTTTCTATAGTAGATTATTCAAAAAATAATTTTTACTGTCTCAAATTTTAATTACGCCAGGGATTGCCTTTTCTTTAGTAAATTATTCAAAAATTCATTTTTTACTGTCTCAAATTTTAATTACGTCAGGGATTGCCTTTTCTATAGTAAATTTTGCAAAAATTAATTTTTTACTGTTGCAAATTTTAAATACGCCAGGGATTGCCTTTTCTATAGTAAATTATTCAAAAAATAATTTTTTACTGTCTCAAATTTTAATTACGCCAGGGATTGCCTTTTCTATAGTAAATTTTGCAAAAAATAATTTTTACTGTCTCAAATTTTAATTACGCCAGGGATTGCCTTTTCTATAGTAAATTATTCAAAAAATAATTTTTTACTGTCTCAAATTTTAATTACGCCAGGGATTGCCTTTTCTATAGTAAATTTTGCAAAAATTAATTTTTTACTGTCTCAAATTTTAATTACGCCAGGGATTGCCATTTCTATAGTAAATTTTGCAAAAAATTATTGTTTAGTGTCGCAAATTTTAATTACGCCAGGGATTGCCTTTTCTATAGTAAATTATTCAAAAATTCATTTTTTACTCTCTCAAATTTTAATTACGCCAGGGATTGCGTTTTCTATAGTAAATTTTGCAAAAATTAATTTTTTACTGTTGCAAATTTTAAATACGCCAGGGATTGCCTTTTCTATATTAAATTATTCAAAAAATAATTTTTTACTGTCTCAAATTTTAATTACTCCAGGGATTGCCTTTTCTATAGTAAATTATTCAAAAATTCATTTTTACTGTCTCAAATTTTAATTACTCCAGGGATTGCCTTTTCTATAGTAAATTATTCAAAACATAATTTTTACTGTCTCAAATTTTAATTACGCCAGGGTTTTCCTTTTCTATAGTAAATTTTGCAAAAAATAATTTTATACTGTCGCAAATTTTAATTACGCCAGGGGTTGCCTTTTCTATAGTAAATTTTGCAAAAAATAATTGTTTAGTGGCGCAAATTTTAATTACGCCAGGGATTGCCTTTTCTATAGTAAATTATTCAAAAATTTATTTTTTACTGTCTCAAATTTTAATTACGCCAGGGGTTGCCTTTTCTGTAGTAAATTATTCACAAAATAATTGTTTACTGTCTCAAATTTTAATTAGGCCAGGGATTGCCTTTTCTATAGTAAATTTTTCAAAAAATAATTTTTTACTGTTGCAAATTTTAAATACGCCAGGGATTGCCTTTTCTATAGTAAATTATTCAAAAAATAATTTTTTACTGTCTCAAATTTTAATTACGCCAGGGATTGCCTTTTCTATAGTAAATTATTCAAAAATTCATTTTTTACTGTCTCAAATTTTAATTACGCCAGGGATTGCCTTTTCTATAGTAAATTATTCAAAAAATAATTTTTTACTGTTGCAAATTTTAATTACGCCAGGGATTGCCTTTTCTATAGTAAATTATTCAAAAAATAATTTTTTACTGTCTCAAATTTTAATTACGCCAGGAATTGCCTTTTCTATAGTAAATTATTCAAAAAATAATTTTTTACTGTTGCAAATTTTAAATACGCCAGGGATTGCCTTTTGTATAGTAAATTATTCAAAAAATAATTTTTTACTGTCTCAAATTTTAATTACGCCAGAGATTGCCTTTTCTATAGTAAATTTTGCAAAAAATAATTTTTACTGTCTCAAATTTTAATTACGCCAGGGATTGCCTTTTCTATAGTAAATTATTCAAAAAATAATTTTTTACTGTCTCAAATTTTAATTACGCCAGGGATTGCCTTTTCTATAGTAAATTATTCAAAAATTCATTTTTTACTGTCTCAAATTTTAATTACGCCAGGGATTGCCTTTTGTATAGTAAATTTTGCAAAAAATAATTTTTACTGTCTCAAATTTTAATTAAGCCAGGGATTGCCTTTGTATAGTAAATTTTGCAAAAAATAATTGTTTAGTGTCTCAAATTTTAATTACGCCAGGGATTGCCTTTTCTATAGTAAATTATTCAAAAATTCATTTTTTACTGTTTCAAATTTTAAATACGCCAGGGATTGCCTTTTCTATAGTAAATTATTCAAAAAATAATTTTTTACTGTCTCAAATTTTAATTATTCCAGGGATTGCCTTTTCTATAGTAAATTATTCAAAAAATAATTTTTTACTGTCGCAAATTATAATTACGCCAGGGATTGCCTTTTCTATAGTAAATTTTGCAAAAAATAATTTTTTACTGTTGCAAATTTTAAATACGCCAGGGATTGCTTTTTCTATAGTAAATTATTCAAAAAATAATTGTTTACTGTCTCAAATTTTAATTACGCCAGGGATTACCTTTTCTATAGTAAATTATTCAAAAAATAATTGTTTACTGTCTCAAATTTTAATTACGCCAGGAATTGCCTTTTCTATAGTAAATTATTCAAAAAATAATTTTTTAATCTCTCAAATTTTAATTACGCCAGGGATTGCCTTTTGTATAGTAAATTTTGCAAAAAATAATTTTACTGTCGCAAATTATAATTACGCCAGGGATTGCCTTTTCTATAGTAAATTATTCAAAAAATAATTATTTACTGTCTCAAATTTTAATTACGCCAGGGATTGCCTTTTCTATAGTAAATTATTCAAAAAATAATTTTTTACTGTCTCAAATTTTAATTACGCCAGGGATTGCCTTTTCTATAGTAAATTATTCAAAAACTCATTTTTTAGTGTCGCAAATTTTAATTACGCCAGGGATTGCCTTTTCTATAGTAAATTATTCAAAAAATATTTTTTTACTGTCTCAAATTTTAATTACGCCAGGGATTGCCTTTTCTATAGTAAATTATTCAAAAAATAATTTTTTACTGTCTCAAATTTTAGTTACGCCAGGGATTGCCTTTTGTATAGTAAATTTTGCAAAAAATAATTTTTTACTGTTGCAAATTTTAATTACGCCAGGGATTGCCTTTTCTATAGTAAATTATTCAAAAAATAATTTTTTACTGTCTCAAATTTTAATTACGCCAGGGATTGCCTTTTCTATAGTAAATTATTCAAAAATTCATTTTTTACTGTCTCAAATTTTAATTAAGCCAGGGATTGCCTTTTCTATAGTAAATTATTCAAAAAATAATTTTTTACTGTCTCAAATTTTAATTACGCCAGGGTTTGCCTTTTCTATAGTAAATTTTGCAAAAAATAATTTTTTACTGTTGCAAATTTTATATACGCCAGGGATTGCCTTTTGTATAGTAAATTATTCAAAAAATAATTTTTTACTGTTGCAAATTTTAAATACGCCAGGGATTGCCTTTTCTATAGTAAATTATTCAAAAAATAATTTTTTACTGTCTCAAATTTTAATTACGCCAGGGATTGCCTTTTCTATAGTAAATTATTCAAAAATTCATTTTTTACAGTCTCAAATTTTAATTACGCCAGGGATTGCCTTTTCTATAGTAAATTTTGCAAAAAATAATTTTTTACTGTTGCAAATTTTAAATACGCCAGGGATTGCCTTTTGTATAGTAAATTATTCAAATAATAATTTTTTACTGTCGCAAATTTAATTACGCCAGGGATTGCCTTTTGTATAGTAAATTATTCAAAAAATAATTTTTTACTGTCGCAAATTTTAATTACGCCAGGGATTGCCTTTTCTATAGTAAATTATTCAAAAAATAATTTTATACTGTCTCAAATTTTAATTACGCCAGGGATTGCCTTTTCTATAGTAAATTTTGCAAAAAATAATTGTTTACTGTCTCAAATTATAATTACGCCAGGGATTGCCTTTTGTATAGTAAATTTTGCAAAAAATAATTTTATACTGTTGCAAATTTTAATTACGCCAGGGATTGCCTTTTCTATAGTAAATTTTGCAAAAAATAATTTTTACTGTCTCAAATTTTAATTACGCCAGGGATTGCCTTTTCTATAGTAAATTATTCAAAAAATAATTTTTTACTGTCGCAAATTATAATTACGCCAAGGATTGCCTTTTCTATAGTAAATTATTCAAAAAATAATTTTTTACTGTCTCAAATTTTAATTACGCCAGGAATTGCCTTTTCTATATTAAATTTTGCAAAAAATAATTTTTTACTGTTGCAAATTTTAATTACGCCAGGGATTGCCTTTTCTATAGTAAATTATTCAAAAATTCATTTTTTAGTGTCGCAAATTTTAATTACGCCAGGGAATGCCTTTTCTATAGTAAATTATTCAAAAAATAATTTTTTACTGTCTCAAATTTTAATTACGCCAGGGATTGCCTTTTCTATAGTAAATTATTCAAAAATTCATTTTTTAGTGTCGCAAATTTTAATTACGCCAGGGATTGCCTTTTCTATAGTAGATTATTCAAAAAATAATTGTTTAGTGTCGCAAATTTTAATTACGCCAGGGTTTGCCTTTTCTATAGTAAATTATTCAAAAAATAATTTTTTACTGTCTCAAATTTTAATTACGCCAGGGATTGCCTTTTCTATAGTAAATTTTGCAAAAAATAATTTTTTACTGTTGCAAATTTTAAATACGCCAGGGATTGCCTTTTGTATAGTAAATTATTCAAAAAATAATTTTTTACTGTCGCAAATTTTAATTACGCCAGGGATTGCCTTTTGTATAGTAAATTATTGAAAAAATAATTTTTTACTGTCGCAAATTTTAATTACGCCAGGGATTGCCTTTTCTATAGTAAATTATTCAAAAAATAATTTTATACTGTCTCAAATTTTAATTACGCCAGGGATTGCCTTTTCTATAGTAAATTTTGCAAAAAATAATTGTTTAGTGTCGCAAATTTTAATTACGCCAGGGATTGCCTTTTCTATAGTAAATTATTCAAAAAATAATTTTTTACAGTCTCAAATTTTAATTACGCCATGGATTGCCTTTTCTATAGTAAATTTTGCAAAAAATAATTTTTTACTGTTGCAAATTTTAAATAAGCCAGGGATTGCATTTTGTATAGTAAATTATTCAAAAAATAATTTTTTACTGTCGCAAATTTTAATTACGCCAGGGATTGCCTTTTGTATAGTAAATTATTCAAAAAATAATTTTTTACTGTCGCAAATTTTAATTACGCCAGGGATTGCCTTTTGTATAGTAAATTATTCAAAAAATAATTTTTTACTGTCTCAAATTTTAATTACGCCAGGGATTGCCTTTTCTATAGTAAATTTTGCAAAAAATAATTGTTTAGTGTCGCAAATTTTAATTACGCCAGGGATTGCCTTTTCTATAGTAAATTATTCAAAAAATAATTGTTTAGTGTCGCAAATTTTAATTACGCCAGGGATAGCCTTTTCTATAGTAAATTTTGCAAAAAATAATTGTTTAGTGTCGCAAATTTTAATTACGCCAGGGATTGCCTTTTCTATAGTAAATTATTCAAAAAAATAATTTTTTACTGTCTCAAATTTTAATTACGCCAGGGATTGCCTTTTCTATAGTAAATTATTCAAAAAATAATTTTTTACTGTCGCAAATTTTAACTACGCCAGGGATTGCCTTTTCTATAGTAAATTATTCAAAAAATAATTTTTTACTGTCTCAAATTTTAATTACTCCAGGGATTGCCTTTTCTATAGTAAATTTTGCAAAAAATAATTGTTTAGTGTCGCAAATTTTAATTACGCCAGGGATTGCCTTTTCTATAGTAAATTATTCAAAAAATAATTTTTTACTGTCTCAAATTTTAATTACGCCAGGGATTGCCTTTTCTATAGTAAATTATTCAAAAAATAATTTTTTACTGTCGCAAATTATAATTACGCCAGGGATTGCCTTTTCTATAGTAAATTATTCAAAAAATAATTTTTTACTGTCGCAAATTATAATTACGCCAGGGATTGCCTTTTCTATAGTAAATTATTCAAAAATTCATTTTTTACTGTCTCAAATTTTAATTTCCCCAGGGATTGCCTTTTCTATAGTATATTTTGCAAAAAATAATTTTTACTGTCTCAAATTTTAATTACGCCAGGGATTGCCTTTTCTATAGTAAATTATTCAAAAAATAATTTTTTACTGTCTCAAATTTTAATTACGCCAGGGATTGCCTTTTCTATAGTAAATTTTGCAAAAAATAATTTTTTACTGTTGCAAATTTTAAATACGCCAGGGATTGCCTTTTGTATAGTAAATTATTCAAAAAATAATTTTTTACTGTCGCAAATTTTAATTACTACAGGGATTGCCTTTTCTATAGTAGATTATTCAAAAAATAATTGTTTAGTGTCGCAAATTTTAATTACGCCAGGGTTTGCCTTTTCTATAGTAAATTATTCAAAAAATAATTTTTTACTGTCTCAAATTTTAATTACGCCAGGGATTGCCTTTTCTATAGTAAATTTTGCAAAAAATAATTTTTTACTGTTGCAATTTTTAAATACGCCAGGGATTGCCTTTTGTATAGTAAATTATTCAAAAAATAATTTTTTACTGTCGCAAATTTTAATTACGCCAGGGATTGCCTTTTGTATAGTAAATTATTGAAAAAATAATTTTTTACTGTCGCAAATTTTAATTACGCCAGGGATTGCCTTTTCTATAGTAAATTATTCAAAAAATAATTTTATACTGTCTCAAATTTTAATTACGACAGGGATTGCCTTTTCTATAGTAAATTTTGCAAAAAATAATTGTTTAGTGTCGCAAATTTTAATTACGCCAGGGATTGCCTTTTCTATAGTAAATTATTCAAAAAATAATTTTTTACAATCTCAAATTTTAATTACGCCATGGATTGCCTTTTCTATAGTAAATTTTGCAAAAAATAATTTTTTACTGTTGCAAATTTTAAATAAGCCAGGGATTGCATTTTGTATAGTAAATTATTCAAAAAATAATTTTTTACTGTCGCAAATTTTAATTACGCCAGGGATTGCCTTTTGTATAGTAAATTATTCAAAAAATAATTTTTTACTGTCGCAAATTTTAATTACGCCAGGGATTGCCTTTTGTATAGTAAATTATTCAAAAAATAATTTTTACTGTCTCAAATTTTAATTACGCCAGGGATTGCCTTTTCTATAGTAAATTTTGCAAAAAATAATTGTTTAGTGTCGCAAATTTTAATTACGCCAGGGATTGCCTTTTCTATAGTAAATTATTCAAAAAATAATTGTTTAGTGTCGCAAATTTTAATTACGCCAGGGATTGCCTTTTCTATAGTAAATTATTCAAAAAATAATTTTTTACTGTCTCAAATTTTAATTACTCCAGGGATTGCCTTTTCTATAGTAAATTTTGCAAAAAATAATTGTTTAGTGTCGCAAATTTTAATTACGCCAGGGATTGCCTTTTCTATAGTAAATTATTCAAAAAATAATTTTTTACTGTCTCAAATTTTAATTACGCCAGGGATTGCCTTTTCTATAGTAAATTATTCAAAAAATAATTTTTTACTGTCGCAAATTATAATTACGCCAGGGATTGCCTTTTCTATAGTAAATTATTCAAAAAATAATTTTTTACTGTCGCAAATTATAATTACGCCAGGGATTGCCTTTTCTATAGTAAATTATTCAAAAATTCATTTTTTACTGTCTCAAATTTTAATTTCCCCAGGGATTGCCTTTTCTATAGTATATTTTGCAAAAAATAATTTTTACTGTCTCAAATTTTAATTACGCCAGGGATTGCCTTTTCTATAGTAAATTATTCAAAAAATAATTTTTTACTGTCTCAAATTTTAATTACGCCAGGGATTGCCTTTTCTATAGTAAATTTTGCAAAAAATAATTTTTTACTGTCTCAAATTTTAATTACGCCAGGGGATTGCCTTTTCTATAGTAAATTATTCAAAAAATAATTTTTTATTGTCTCAAATTTTAATTACGCCAGGGATTGCCTTTTCTACAGTAAATTTTGCAAAAAATAATTTTTACTGTCTCAAATTTTAATTACGCCAGGGATTGCCTTTTCTATAGTAAATTATTCAAAATTCATTTTTTTACTTTCTCAAATTTTAATTACGCCAGGGATTGCCTTTTCTATAGTAAATTTTGCAAAAAATAATTTTTACTGTCTCAAATTTTAATTACGCCAGGGATTGCCTTTTCTATAGTAAATTATTCAAAAATTCATATTTTACTGTCTGAAATTTTAATTACGCCAGGGATTGCCTTTTCTAATATAAATTATTCAAAAAATAATTTTTTACTGTCTCAAATTTTAATTACGCCAGGGATTGCCTTTTCTATAGTAAATTATTCAAAAAATAATTTTTTACTGTCGCAAATTTTAATTACGCCAAGGATTGCCTTTTCTATAGTAAATTATTCAAAAAATAATTTTTTACTGTCTCAAATTTTAATTACGCCAGGGATTGCCTTTTCTATAGTAAATTATTCAAAAAATAATTTTTTACTGTCTCAAATTTTAATTACGCCAGGGATTGCCTTTTCTATATTAAATTTTGCAAAAAATAATTTTTTACTGTCTCAAATTTTAATTACGCCAGGGATTGCCTTTTCTATAGTAAATTATTCAAAAAATAATTTTTTACTGTCTCAAATTTTAAATACGCCAGGGATTGCCTTTTCTATAGTAAATTATTCAAAAAATAATTTTTTACTGTTGCAAATTTTAAATACGCCAGGGATTGCCTTTTCTATAGTAAATTATTCAAAAAAATAATTTTTTACTGTCTCAAATTTTAATTACGCCAGGGATTGCCTTTTCCATAGTAAATTTTGCAAAAATTATTTTTATACTGTCTCAAATTTTAATTACGCCAGGTATTGCCTTTTCTATAGTAAATTTTGCAAAAAATAATTTTTTACTGTCTCAAATTTTAATTACGCCAGGGATTGCCTTTTCTATAGCAAATTATTCAAAAATTCATTTTTTACTGTCTCAAATTTTAATTACGCCAGGGATTGCCTTTTCTATAGTAAATTATTCAAAAATTCATTTTTTAGTGTCGCAAATTTTAACTACGCCAGGGATTGCCTTTTCTATAGTAAATTATTCAAAAAATAATTTTTTACTGTCTCAAATTTTAATTACGCCAGGGATTGCCTTTTCTATAGTAAATTTTGCAAAAATTAATTTTATACTGTCGCAAATTATAATTACGCCAGGGATTGCCTTTTCTATAGTAAATTTTGCAAAAAATAATTGTTTATTGTCGCAAATTTTAATTACGCCAGGGATTGCCTTTTCTATAGTAAATTATTCAAAAAATAATTTTTTACTGTCTCAAATTTTAAATACGCCAGGGATTGCCTTTTCTATAGTAAATTATTCAAAAAATAATTTTTTACTGTCGCAAATTTTAATTACGCCAGGGATTGCCTTTTCTATAGTAAATTTTGCAAAAAATAATTTTTTTACTGTCTCAAATTTTAATTACGCCAGGGATTGCCTTTTCTATAGTAAATTTTGCAAAAAATAATTTTTACTGTCTCAAATTTTAATTACGCCAGGGATTGCCTTTTCTATAGTAAATTATTCAAAAATTAATTTTTTCTGTCACAAATTTTTAATTACGCCAGGGATTGCCTTTTCTATAGTAAATTATTCAAAAAAATAATTTTTTACTGTCTCAAATTTTAAATACGCCAGGGATTGCCTTTTCTATAGTAAATTATTCAAAAAATAATTTTTTACTGTCGCAAATTTTAATTACGCCAGGGATTGCCTTTTCTATAGTAAATTTTGCAAAAATTAATTTTATACTGTCGCAAATTATAATTACGCCAGGATTGCCTTTTCTATAGTAAATTTTGCAAAAAATAATTGTTTAGTGTCGCAAATTTTAATTACGCCAGGGATTGCCTTTTCTATAGTAAATTATTCAAAAAATAATTTTTTACTGTCTCAAATTTTAATTACGCCAGGGATTGCCTTTTCTATAGTAAATTTTGCAAAAAATAATTGTTTAGTGTCGCAAATTTTAATTACGCCATGGATTGCCTTTTCTATAGTAATTATTCAAAAAATAATTGTTTAGTGTCGCAAATTTTAATTACGCCAGGGATTGCCTTTTTCTATAGTAAATTTTGCAAAAAATAATTGTTTAGTGTCGCAAATTTTAATTACGCCAGGGATTGCCTTTTCTATAGTAAATTATTCAAAAAAATAATTTTTTACTGTCTCAAATTTTAATTACGCCAGGGATTGCCTTTTCTATAGTAAATTATTCAAAAAATAATTTTTTTACTGTCGCAAATTTTAACTACGCCAGGGATTGCCTTTTCTATAGTAAATTATTCAAAAAATAATTTTTTACTGTCTCAAATTTTAATTACTCCAGGGATTGCCTTTTCTATAGTAAATTTTGCAAAAAATAATTGTTTAGTGTCGCAAATTTTAATTACGCCAGGGATTGCCTTTTCTATAGTAAATTATTCAAAAAATAATTTTTTACTGTCTCAAATTTTAATTACGCCAGGGATTGCCTTTTCTATAGTAAATTATTCAAAAAATAATTTTTTACTGTCGCAAATTATAATTACGCCAGGGGATTGCCTTTTCTATAGTAAATTATTCAAAAAATAATTTTTTACTGTCGCAAATTATAATTACGCCAGGGATTGCCTTTTCTATAGTAAATTATTCAAAAATTCATTTTTTACTGTCTCAAATTTTAATTTCCCCAGGGATTGCCTTTTCTATAGTATATTTTGCAAAAAATAATTTTTACTGTCTCAAATTTTAATTACGCCAGGGATTGCCTTTTCTATAGTAAATTATTCAAAAAATAATTTTTTACTGTCTCAAATTTTAATTACGCCAGGGATTGCCTTTTCTATAGTAAATTTTGCAAAAAATAATTTTTTTACTGTCTCAAATTTTAATTACGCCAGGGATTGCCTTTTCTATAGTAAATTATTCAAAAAATAATTTTTTACTGTCTCAAATTTTAATTACGCCAGGGATTGCCTTTTCTACAGTAAATTTTGCAAAAAATAATTTTTACTGTCTCAAATTTTAATTACGCCAGGGATTGCCTTTTCTATAGTAAATTATTCAAAAATTCATTTTTTACTGTCTCAAATTTTAATTACGCCAGGGATTGCCTTTTCTATAGTAAATTTTGCAAAAAATAATTTTTACTGTCTCAAATTTTAATTACGCCAGGGATTGCCTTTTCTATAGTAAATTATTCAAAATTCATTTTTTACTGTCTCAAATTTTAATTACGCCAGGGATTGCCTTTTCTAATATAAATTATTCAAAAAATAATTTTTTACTGTCTCAAATTTTAATTACGCCAGGGATTGCCTTTTCCTATAGTAAATTATTCAAAAAATAATTTTTTTACTGTCGCAAATTTTAATTACGCCAAGGATTGCCTTTTCTATAGTAAATTATTCAAAAAATAATTTTTTACTGTCTCAAATTTTAATTACGCCAGGGATTGCCTTTTCTATAGTAAATTATTCAAAAAATAATTTTTTACTGTCTCAAATTTTAATTACGCCAGGGATTGCCTTTTCTATAGTAAATTTTGCAAAAAATAATTTTTTACTGTCTCAAATTTAATTACGCCAGGGATTGCCTTTTCTATAGTAAATTATTCAAAAAATAATTTTTTACTGTCTCAAATTTTAAATACGCCAGGGATTGCCTTTTCTATAGTAAATTATTCAAAAAATAATTTTTTACTGTTGCAAATTTTAAATACGCCAGGGATTGCCTTTTCTATAGTAAATTATTCAAAAAATAATTTTTTACTGTCTCAAATTTTAATTACGCCAGGGATTGCCTTTTCCATAGTAAATTTTGCAAAAAATAATTTTTATACTGTCTCAAATTTTAATTACGCCAGCTATTGCCTTTTCTATAGTAAATTTTGCAAAAATAATTTTTTACTGTCTCAAATTTTAATTACGCCAGGGATTGCCTTTTCTATAGTAAATTATTCAAAAATTCATTTTTTACTGTCTCAAATTTAATTACGCCAGGGATTGCCTTTTCTATAGTAAATTATTCAAAAATTCATTTTTTAGTGTCGCAAATTTTAACTACGCCAGGGATTGCCTTTTCTATAGAGTAAATTATTCAAAAAATAATTTTTTACTGTCTCAAATTTTAATTACGCCAGGGATTGCCTTTTCTATAGTAAATTTTGCAAAAATTAATTTTATACTGTCGCAAATTATAATTACGCCAGGGATTGCCTTTTCTATAGTAAATTTTGCAAAAAATAATTGTTTATTGTCGCAAATTTTAATTACGCCAGGGATTGCCTTTTCTATAGTAAATTATTCAAAAAATAATTTTTTACTGTCTCAAATTTTAAATACGCCAGGGATTGCCTTTTCTATAGTAAATTATTCAAAAAATAATTTTTTACTGTCGCAAATTTTAATTACGCCAGGGATTGCCTTTTCTATAGTAAATTTTGCAAAAAATAATTTTTTACTGTCTCAAATTTTAATTACGCCAGGGATTGCCTTTTCTATAGTAAATTTTGCAAAAAATAATTTTTACTGTCTCAAATTTTAATTACGCCAGGGATTGCCTTTTCTATAGTAAATTATTCAAAAATTAATTTTTTCTGTCACAAATTTTAATTACGCCAGGGATTGCCTTTTCTATAGTAAATTATTCAAAAAATAATTTTTTACTGTCTCAAATTTTAAATACGCCAGGGATTGCCTTTTCTATAGTAAATTATTCAAAAAATAATTTTTTACTGTCGCAAATTTTAATTACGCCAGGGATTGCCTTTTCTATAGTAAATTTTGCAAAAATTAATTTTATACTGTCGCAAATTATAATTACGCCAGGGATTGCCTTTTCTATAGTAAATTTTGCAAAAAATAATTGTTTAGTGTCGCAAATTTTAATTACGCCAGGGATTGCCCTTTCTATAGTAAATTATTCAAAAAATAATTTTTTGCTGTCTCAAATTTTAAATACGCCAGGGATTGCCTTTTCTATAGTAAATTATTCAAAAAATAATTTTTTACTGTTGCAAATTTTAAATACGCCAGGGATTGCCTTTTCTATAGTAAATTATTCAAAAAATAATTTTATACTGTCGCAAATTATAATTACGCCAGGGATTGCCTTTTCTAATATAAATTATTCAAAAAATAATTTTTTTACTGTCTCAAATTTTAATTACGCCAGGGATTGCCTTTTCTATAGTAAATTATTCAAAAAATAATTTTTTACTGTCGCAAATTTTAATTACGCCAAGGATTGCCTTTTCTATAGTAAATTATTCAAAAAATAATTTTTTACTGTCTCAAATTTTAATTACGCCAGGGATTGCCTTTTCTATAGTAAATTATTCAAAACTAATTTTTACTGTCTCAAATTTTAATTACGCCAGGGATTGCCTTTTCTATAGTAAATTTTGCAAAAAAATAATTTTTTTACTGTCTCAAATTTTAATTACGCCAGGGATTGCCTTTTCTATAGTAAATTATTCAAAACATAATTTTTTACTGTCTCAAATTTTAAATACGCAGGGATTGCCTTTTCTATAGTAAATTATTCAAAAAATAATTTTTTACTGTTGCAAATTTTAAATACGCCAGGGATTGCCTTTTCTATAGTAAATTATTCAAAAAATAATTTTTTACTGTCTCAAATTTTAATTACGCCAGGGATTGCCTTTTCCATAGTAAATTTTGCAAAAATTAATTTTATACTGTCTCAAATTTTAATTACGCCAGGTATTGCCTTTTCTATAGTAAATTTTGCAAAAAATAATTTTTTACTGTCTCAAATTTTAATTACGCCAAGGATTGCCTTTTCTATAGTAAATTATTCAAAAATTCATTTTTTACTGTCTCAAATTTTAATTACGCCAGGGATTGCCTTTTCTATAGTAAATTATTCAAAAATTCATTTTTTAGTGTCGCAAATTTTAACTACGCCAGGGATTGCCTTTTCTATAGTAAATTATTCAAAAAATAATTTTTTACTGTCTCAAATTTTAATTACGCCAGGGATTGCCTTTTCTATAGTAAATTTTGCAAAAATTAATTTTATACTGTCGCAAATTATAATTACGCCAGGGATTGCCTTTTCTATAGTAAATTTTGCAAAAAATAATTGTTTAGTGTCGCAAATTTTAATTACGCCAGGGATTGCCTTTTCTATAGTAAATTATTCAAAAAATAATTTTTTACTGTCTCAAATTTTAAATACGCCAGGGATTGCCTTTTCTATAGTAAATTATTCAAAAAATAATTTTTTACTGTCGCAAATTTTAATTACGCCAGGGATTGCCTTTTCTATATTAAATTTTGCAAAAAAATAATTTTTTACTGTCTCAAATTTTAATTACACCAGGGATTGCCTTTTCTATAGTAAATTTTGCAAAAAATAATTTTTACTGTCTCAAATTTTAATTACGCCAGGGATTGCCTTTTCTATAGTAAATTATTCAAAAAATAATTTTTTCTGTCACAAATTTTAATTACGCCAGGGATTGCCTTTTCTATAGTAAATTATTCAAAAAATAATTTTTTACTGTCTCAAATTTTATTTACGCCAGGGATTGCCTTTTCTATAGTAAATTTTGCAAAAATTAATTTTATACTGTCGCAAATTATAATTACGGCAGGGATTGCCTTTTCTATAGTAAATTTTGCAAAAAATAATTGTTTAGTGTCGCAAATTTTAATTACGCCAGGGATTGCCTTTTCTATAGTAAATTTTGCAAAAAATAATTGTTTAGTGTCGCAAATTTTAATTACGCCAGGGATTGCCTTTTCTATAGTAAATTATTCAAAAAATAATTTTTTACTGTCGCAAATTTGAATTACGCCAGGGATTGCCTTTTCTATAGTAAATTATTCAAAAAATAATTTTTTACTGTCTCAAATTTTAATTACGCCAGGGATTGCCTTTTCTATAGTAAATTATTCAAAAAATAATTTTATACTGTCGCAAATTATAATTACGCCAGGGATTGCCTTTTCTATAGTAAATTATTCAAAAAATAATTTTTTACTGTCGCAAATTTTAATTACGCCAGGGATTGCCTTTTCTATAGTAAATTATTCAAAAAATAATTTTTTACTGTCGCAAATTTTAATTACGCCAGGGATTGCCTTTTCTATAGTAAATTATTCAAAAAATAATTTTTTACTGTCTCAAATTTTAATTACGCCAGGGATTGCCTTTTCTATAGTAAATTATTCAAAAAATAATTTTTTATTGTCTCAAATTTTAATTACGCCAGGGATTGCCTTTTCTATAGTAAATTTTGCAAAAAATAATTGTTTAGTGTCGCAAATTTTAATTACGCCAGGGATTGCCTTTTCTATAGTAAATTTTGCAAAAAATAATTGTTTAGTGCCGCAAATTTTAATTACGCCAGGGATTGCCTTTTCTATAGTAAATTATTCAAAAAATAATTTTATACTGTCGCAAATTATAATTACGCCAGGGATTGCCTTTTCTATAGTAAATTATTCAAAAAATAATTTTTTACTGTCGCAAATTTTGATTACGCCAGGGATTGCCTTTTCTATAGTAAATTATTCAAAAAATAATTTTTTACTGTCGCAAATTTTAATTACGCCAGGGATTGCCTTTTCTATAGTAAATTATTCAAAAAATAATTTTTTACTGTCTCAAATTTTAATTACGCCAGGGATTGCCTTTTCTATAGTAAATTATTCAAAAAATAATTTTTTACTGTCTCAAATTTTAATTACGCCAGGGATTGCCTTTTCTATAGTAAATTTTGCAAAAAATAATTGTTTAGTGTCGCAAATTTTAATTACTCCAGGGATTGCCTTTTCTATAGTAAATTATTCAAAAAATAATTTTTTACTGTCGCAAATTTTAATTACGCCAGGGATTGCCTTTTCTATAGTAAATTATTCAAAAAATAATTTTTTACTGTCTCAAATTTTAATTACGCCAGGGATTGCCTTTTCTATAGTAAATTATTCAAAAAATAATTTTTTTACTGTCTCAAATTTTAATTACGCCAGGGATTGCCTTTTCTATAGTAAATTATTCAAAAATTCATTTTTTACTGTCTCAAATTTTAATTACGCCAGGGATTGCCTTTTCTATAGTAAATTTTGCAAAAAATAATTTTTTACTGTCTCAAATTTTAATTACGCCAGGGATTGCCTTTTCTATAGTAAATTTTGCAAAAATAATTTTTTACTGTCTCAAATTTTAATTACGCCAGGAATTGCCTTTTCTATAGTAAATTTTGCAAAAAATAATTTTTTACTGTCTCAAATTTTAATTACGCCAGGGATTGCCTTTTCTATAGTAAATTATTCAAAAAATAATTGTTTAGTGTCGCAAATTATAATTACGCCAGGGATTGCCTTTTCTATAGTAAATTATTCAAAAAATAATTTTTTACTGTCTCAAATTTTAAATACGCCAGGAATTGCCTTTTCTATAGTGAATTATTCAAAAAATAATTTTTTACTGTCGCAAATTTTAATTACGCCAGGGATTGCCTTTTCTATAGTAAATTTTGCAAAAAATAATTGTTTAGTGTCGCAAATTTTAATTACGCCAGGGATTGCCTTTTCTATAGTAAATTATTCAAAAAATAATTTTTCTGTCACAAATTTTAATTACGCCTGGGATTGCCTTTTCTATAGTAAATTATTCAAAAAATAATTTTTTACTGTCTCAAATTTTAATTACGCCAGGGATTGCCTTTTCTATAGTAAATTTTGCAAAAAAATAATTTTATACTGTCGCAAATTATAATTACGCCAGGGATTGCCTTTTTCTATAGTAAATTTTGCAAAAAATAATTGTTTAGTGTCGCAAATTTTAATTACGCCAGGGATTGCCTTTTCTATAGTAAATTTTGCAAAAAATAATTGTTTAGTGTCGCAAATTTTAATTACGCCAGGGATTGCCTTTTCTATAGTAAATTATTCAAAAAATAATTTTATACTGTCGCAAATTATAATTACGCCAGGGATTGCCTTTTCTATAGTAAATTATTCAAAAAATAATTTTTTACTGTCGCAAATTTTGATTACGCCAGGGATTGCCTTTTCTATAGTAAATTATTCAAAAAATAATTTTTTACTGTCGCAAATTTTAATTACGCCAGGGATTGCCTTTTCTATAGTAAATTATTCAAAAAATAATTTTTTACTGTCTCAAATTTTAATTACGCCAGGGTT
>CAWVNZ010000325.1:0-42663 GCA_963930735.1 Dioctria linearis
AGTAAATTTTGCAAAAATTAATTTTTTACTGTCTCAAATTTTAATTACGCCAGGGATTGCCTTTTCTATAGTAAATTTTGCAAAAAATTATTTTTTGAATAATTTACTATAGAAAAGGCAATCCCTGGCGTAATTAAAATTTGAGACACTAAACAATTATTTTTTGAATACTTTACTATAGAAAAGGCAATCCTGGCGTAATTAAAATTTGCGACAGAAAAAAATAAATTTTTGCAAAATTTACTATAGAAAAGGCAATCCCTGGCGTAATTAAAATTTGAGACAGTAAAAATTATTTTTGCAAAATTTACTATAGAAATTGCAATCACTGGCGTAATTAAAATTTGAGACAGTAAAAATTATTTTTTGCAAAATTTACTATAGAAAAGGCAATCCCTATAGAAAAGGCAATCCCTGGCGTAATTAAAATTTGAGACAGTAAAAATTATTTTTTGCAAAATTTACTATAGAAAAGGCAATCCCTGGTGTTCGACCAACCTACAAAGAAAACAATTAGATTAATGTAAAAACAAAAAAATCTTACCAGCATCTGGCGTGTCAACAGATGCAAAGGTCCCACGACGACCTGAAATAAACAAATGATTAAAATATGAACTTCAAGGATAAATACTATAAAAATAAATGAATTTTTTTTTTATACAAAAAAAGGTGTGTTTACATACATAGGACCTCACCATGCATGCAAACAACAAGAACAAAAATGCACTAAACTTTATGTTCAGCAACATAGAACATAAAGATAACTCAAGTACCCACGTACGGGCACATAATAAACCCATTTTCAATAGATTCGTGAATACCTGAGATGAGAATTTTACAAAACAAAAACTCACCTTGACAGGTAATCACGGTATTTGAAAATGTTGATATTTTACACAAAACCTACATAAATTAAAGAAATTTATACACTCACCTGTAGTTCAATGGATAATTCCCGCGATGAAGAACTGAAATATACACAAACACTGAATTTAACACTTAATTTTAGCAAACAAAATAAATTCGCGCGCGACTGACATTTCGCATATAAACACCGACGTGAACTTCATAGTTTCGCGACGTTCAAAATGTCATACCGGGGTGAAAAGAGACGCAGAATCGAATGGGCGCGTTCGCGTCGCGTAATTTTTCACGGTTTACGGAATATTCGCGAATTTTCGAATTTCCCTTTGCACCAATAAGTGCGAAAGAGACACAAAGGTGTGAAAGGGACACGAATAAAGATGAACGAAAATGAATTATGAGAGGAATTTTGTAAATCGAACTAAAAGATGGCGTATCGATAAGTTATAGCACAGATTCGGAAAACTTATCATAATTACGTGAAATTAAAAGGGATTTCTATGGGAAAGATGTCAAAAAATGCAATTTGTAATTTGACATCAAATGACTACAACAAATTTACATATTATAGTCAAATTAAGCCTAAAATTCGCATAATTCATTTTTATGGATATGAAATGGGAACGAAATTCTCTATAAAAAGGGGGTTCATTCTTCATTCTGTCTTCTTATTTTCAAAGTTGTCAAAGTGCGAGAACATGCAATAGCATTCCTCCCACAATTTGCAAATAGTTCAAACAGTTCAAATAGTTCAAATCGTCATCAGGAAAAAAGGAAATAGAAAGTTCAGCAAAAATTTAGTAATTTTTTTTTTCAACAATCGAATTGTCAAAGTTTGTTCAAGGAAAAGCAGCAGCAGCAAGAGTTCAAGTGAATTTATTGGTTAAATTTAATAGTGACAAATTTAAATTAAATTAAAGGTAAATTTGCATATTAGTTATTATTTTCAATTTGGGTTAAATTTCATTGTGTTTGCATGCCAGGTGTTGGTTATACACACATGTATGAATTTAACAAGAACGATTGAAATTTTTATTCTAAATCTTGTCCTTTCAGCCATTTTAACTAATTTACTCAAGTAAATCGACATTTCTTATAATTATTTATCGTGTGAAACATATGCCATTTGGTCAGTTTTTGCACAACATAATAATTCAGAAATTGGATCTACCTTGAGTTCTAATAATTATTTTCTTTCAGCTACTAGTAAATTAGTTAAGAATCAGAAAGAAAATCTTATTTAGATATGCAATTGTGAAGTAGCATAATTTTTTTTGAGTTATTATTATTGAAAAGAAAGAGATAGATTCGAGTAAAAATATAATTTCTTTGTACATTTGAATTTTCTTTAATTACTAAATACATAAAACATACAGTGAATCAGTGAATTTTAAGTGAAGTTTCCAAGCTTGTACGTCTAAGTTGAGGGAAATAATTTGTCATAGTGATAGAATTTTGCAAGTAATTAATTTCTCATAAACTTAACATTTGTTTAGTTATTAGTATTATTTGTGGCAATAAACAATTAATTGAATAATAGAGTGACAAATTATCCTTTTTTATTTAACCGCTACACTCCACCGGAATATTTTCTTTCAGTATACGTGGATTCTCGTTTGCGGTTGCAGTTTTCTTTCGAAAGTCAATTATAGGAATTGACAGATTTCATTAAACTGTATTTTGCGAACGCAGTCTATTTGTATTTGTCAATCAGTCGAATTGACATTAGCTGTGGGAGAACATTTGGTGGTTCCATCCAGGAGTCGCTCTACTCACTTAATTGTTGAGCTACGTTTATACGTGAGAACGTCAGATTTCGGTAGTCTACGTTTATAAGCAAGAAATTTCAATTAATTTAGTTCATTGGTTCACACATAGATAGCGTAGTAAAATAAAATTAATTTTTTTTTATTTTCATTTCTTTACTCGAATTTTATTTCAATCAATAATGACAGAAGTAAAGGGGTTGTTAAATAAGGAACGGGCAATAAGAAATCGCCTGATTAAATCTATCGAGAATGGCAAACAAACAATATCAGAGACCCGATCCAAGGGTTTCTACGAAGCAAAGCTCTCAGAGATAAGGAGAACATGGCTCGAGTATGAGCAGATTGACCAATTGATCAACGAATTTATCCTCGCAACCCCACCAGAAAGCACGCTGAAATGTATTTCCGATGACACCTTTAGTATATTAGAGACAACTTATTGCAATTATATAGGTACATTATATGATGCAATTAATCCTACAACAGAACTGACAGATTCCACACTTTTGTTAACACAACAAACACGTGTGGAACAACAACAAAACATTCTTCCTAAGATCACATTACCAAAATATAATGGTGATTATGATGGATGGCGCTCGTTTCATGATCTTTACGTCACTGTAGTACACAATAATACAAATTTGAAAGACGTTCAAAAACTGTATTATTTGAAAGGTTCTTTAATAGGAGATGCGGAAAAACTACTACGACATACTCCTATAACAAATGAGGACTACTTACCTGCCTGGAACAAACTAAAGGCAAGGTACGAAAACAAAAAGATATTAGTCAATCATCAATTAAAGATACTGACAAGTCAGTCAAAATTAAATATAGAGACTACAGCTGGTTTAAAATCCTTAATCGACACTTCAGAGGAATGCCTGCAACAACTAAAGAGCCTACAAGTAGACATATCAACATGGGATGTGCTACTTGTTTATTTAATAGTTCAGAAACTTCCCTTCATAACATTGAGACTTTGGGAAGAACATCAGGGAGCATCACAAGAGCTTCCTAAATACAGACAGTTCAGCTCGTTCTTAGACAATCGTTTGAAAATATTAGAAGCACTTATGGATACTCTGGCGCCCAGAACAAGTCATGCCAAGAGTGGATCCAAACCAACTACGACCAAGACATACCATGTAGTTGAATCAACAAAGCCATTATACGTAGTGAATATGAAATGTTCAGCGTGTAATGACAAGCATCTTCTTCAAAACTGCAAGAAGTATCAGAAAATGGACATCAAAAGTAGAAAGTGGTTCATCAAGTCAAATGGCCACTGCTATAATTGTTTGTCTAAGAAACATTCACTTAAAGAATGCAACAGTCGTCATCGATGTCTTAAGTGCAAACAAAGACATCACACGACAATTCATGAGGATGTAACTGCAAACAGGTTACACCAAGACGTAACTGCAAACAGGTCACACCAAGACGTAACTGCAAACAGGTTACACCGGAAGGATGGAGAGGCAAAAAATCTTCATTCTAGATTAGTTGAAAGCGAAGACAAGGTAAATCAAGTTCAACAAAACAACAGCGATAGTAATGATTGCATACAAGGAAAGTCATGCAACAGACAAGGCACTGGAGGCTCACAAATCACCCAGACCTATATGAATAGGGAGCGATCGTCGGCATTACTATCCACAGCGTTGGTGAAGGCTCAAGGAGCAAATGGAAAACCACTGATATTGCGATGTTTAATTGATCCTGGATCAGAGTGTTCATTCATAACACAATCTGCATCCCATAGGTTACAAGCGAATTGTAAGGAAACATTAGTAGTTGTAACAGGGTTGAACAAAAGCCCAATGAGTAACGTGAACAAGCAAACGAAGCTTAAGTTACAATCTTGCGGATCAAATGAGACAGCAATAGAAGAAAACTTCCTGATCATCAACAAAGTCACTGATAGTTTACCAACAACACCAATCACAAAGGAAAGCTATCAACACTTAGACAACTTAGAGCTAGCAGATCCCACTTACTGGAAGCCTGGCAAAATAGACGCTTTATTAGGTGCCAAGGTTTATGCCAGAATCGTACAAGAAGGCATTGTACGTAGTTCAAACAAAGGTCCAACAGCAATCAATACAATGTTTGGTTGGATACTAATTGGAACAACTGAAGATGTAGTAAATGATGATTCAGTACAGACATTCATGGCTACTACAGATAATATAGATACACGACTTCGGCAGTTTTGGGAAATAGAAGAAGTTTCTTCAAAGCCAATTCTATCACAAGAAGAAACACTGTGTCAAGACATCTTCCAAGACACATTCGCACGTCTAGAATCAGGAAGATATCAGGTCAAATTACCTTTCATAAATAACATGACGCCAAGATTAGGTAATTCTAGACATCAAGCAATTCAGCGTTTTGAATATTTGCAAAGGCAATTTTTAAGAAAACCTGAATTCAAACTGGAATATGAAAGGTGTTTAGATGAGTACATCGAACTAGGTCACATGGAACCAGTAAACCCGCCTTGTAATGATGAGCAACATTATTATATCCCACATCATGCTGTGTTTAAAGACAGCTCAACCACGAAGTTACGTGTTGTGTTTTATGCATCGGCTAAAACAACAAATGGTAGGTCTCTTAACCAACATCTGTTAAAGGGACCTACACTGCAGCCAACATTATACAACACATTACTCACCTGGAGAAAGTTTAAGGTTGTCATGAATGCAGATATTGAGAAAATGTATCGCATGATAGAAATGCATCCTGACCATCGAACTTTCCAAAGAATAGTATGGCGGAATCCCACAACAGGTGTAATACAGGATTATCAACTGAAAACTGTGACATTTGGTACAACATCAGCTCCTTATTTGGCAATTAAGACACTGCAACAACTTGCTATAGACGAAAAAGATAAGTGGCCTCTAGCAGCAGAAGCAGTCTATACGAATTTTTATGTAGACGATCTTTTATCTGGCGCTGATGACTTGTCGAAGGCAAAGGAATTGCATCAACAACTGATCCCAATGATGACATCAGCTGGTTTCAAGCTAAGGAAATGGGCCAGTAATGTTTGCGAATTACTACAAGATCTGCCTGCAGATCACATTGAGTTAAAAAACTCATTGATATTTTCGAACACCGAATCCATTAAAACACTAGCAATCAAATGGTTTCCTAAGGAAGATTATTTTACTTTTATAATCAAACCATTCACAAAACCTTTAGCATTTACCAAACGGATCATCTTGTCGCAGATCGCATCATTATACGATCCTATAGGCTGGCTGGCTCCAATCATAATAGAAGCAAAGATCATAATGCAAGGTCTTTGGATAACAGGTTCATCATGGGATGAACCAGTCTCAGAAAATATCCAGAAATCCTGGACAAAGTTCACAGAAAACTTGCAAGTGTTAGAACAATTACGAATTCCAAGGTGGATTCAATATTCTACAGGGCTACGTATGCAACTGCATGGATTCTGTGATGCATCATCCAAAGCTTATGCAGCAGCAATCTACCTAAGGGTGGAGCACTTCAATGGCGAGATTACTTCGCATCTGGTAACCGCCAAAACAAAGGTAGCACCCCTTAAGCCAACTACAATTCCACGTTTGGAATTAAATGGTGCGCTGCTACTCACAAGATTAATGAAAGTTATAATCCAAGGAATGCAGGTACAAGACATTCCTATAATAACATGGACCGACTCGCAAATCGTCTTACAATGGCTAAAGGATCATCCATCCAAATGGAAGATTTATATCGCAAATCGGGTTGCAGAAATACAAGAAACATTGAAATTCAAACAATGGCGACACATTGCTTCAATCTACAACCCAGCTGATTTGGCTTCACGTGGCATTTCAGCAAATCAATTGCTTCATAATGAATCATGGTGGCACGGTCCCACATGGTTACTACAACCACCAGATAAGTGGCCAAATAATTATGAAGTTACAGAATCAACAACATTAGAAGAAAAAACACCAACAGTAACTAGTTTTTTGATAAACTTAGAAGACAACATTCTTCTGAAATATTCTTCATTTACACGCCTAGTGCGTATTACAGCACTCCTACAACGCTTCATCCACAACTGCAGAAATCCTAACAATAAAAGAGTCAATGTGCTAACTAGCAGTGAGTACACTAAGGCACAAAAGACAATATTCAAACTGGTGCAACAGACAGCATTCACAAAGGAGTATCAAGACCTAGTGCAACACCGACCACTATCAAAACAGAGCAAAATTATTAGACTCAATCCCATGCTCGATAGAGATGGATTGATACGAGTAGGTGGACGATTAGAGCACGCCTTGGTCTCATACGATAGAAAACATCCAGTTATATTACCTCGTGATCATCATGTTACGTGGATATACATTGATAAAGTACACTTGGAAACATTACATGGCAATACGTCATTAGTGTTAAATACTATACGCAATTCTGTATGGATATTGGATGGAAGACGTTGCATCACATCTCGATTGCATAGATGTATTACCTGTTTTAAACAGCGTCAAGCATCTATGACACAACAAATGGGCAATCTACCATCAGCCAGAGTGAATATAACGAGACCATTCTCGAGAATTGGGATTGATTATGCTGGACCTGTACTGGTCAAATCATCAAAGTTAAGAAATGCCAAAGTCCAAAAGGCATATTTTTGTATTTTTATATGTATGGCGACGAAGGCTGTACATATTGAGTTGGTGTCTGACATGACATCAGAGGCTTTCATTGCAGCCTTGAAGAGGTTCGTTAGCAGAAGAGGTTTGTGCACAGAAATCTATTCAGATTGTGGCACTAATTTCATTGGCGGCAAAATAATATTAGATAAAGAACTACAACAAGCAATCAAGCAAGCATGGCCACAAGCTGCTGAATATTTGGCAGACAAATCCATTTCATGGCACATGAATCCACCAGCAGCTCCTCATTTTGGAGGATTGTGGGAATCAGGTGTCAAATCTATCAAATACCACCTACGAAGATCTATTGGCAACTCGAACCTCACATTTGAGGAATATGTCACACTATTAACCCAGATAGAAGCCTGTTTAAATTCAAGGCCCTTATGCCGAGTTAACAATGATCCAAGTGATCAACTTGTTCTGACTCCTGGACACTTTCTGATAGGACAATCGCTTAACGCCATTCCAGAGCCAAATCTGAATATGGACAATGTAACACACTCCAGTCGATGGAAAAGTGTGCAACACATGATACAAAAGTTCTGGAACCATTGGTCTAAGGATTACTTGAACCAACTCCAGAATAGACCAAAATGGTTTCAACCAGAACTTAACATCTGCAAAGGAGAGGTGGTGTTATTGAAAGTTGATAATGCTGCCCCAACCACTTGGCCATTAGGTATTATTGAAGAAGTCCACCCAGGAGCTGATGGACTAGTTCGTGTCGTCAGAATCAAAACACAGACAAGTACATTTGTCAGGCCTATCAACAAGATTTGTAGGT
The DNA here is from genome assembly GCA_963930735.1 of Dioctria linearis. Taxonomy (NCBI): domain Eukaryota; kingdom Metazoa; phylum Arthropoda; class Insecta; order Diptera; family Asilidae; genus Dioctria; species Dioctria linearis. The sequence continues at coordinate 8,115 of CAWVNZ010000325.1, forward strand.
TACCGTTGAATTAATTAACAAATATGTGTAAAACTAACACATCTGTTAAATGTTGTGTTGTCCCCCTAAAACAAAAACATTTACTTATTAGATTTTATTTACAGATGTCCGAATTTACAGTTGATCAAGATATCTTAGATATCTATGATGATTTAAACTTTACTTTTTCATTGCCGGGAAGTCCTCTCAATGCTCCTACATATGACCTAAGCGAATTTAATAGCTTATGGTCCGATATTGTCGAGGCCACTGCAGACTCGGAACCAGAAGTTCAAGGAACAGCTGCTTCATCTACACAAGTTACGCAGAATCCAGAAAGACCAGCTACGTCATCAATGACTGAAGGTTCCACCAAACAGGACTTGTCCAGGACGGCGAAACCCTACAACGCTATAGAAGGGGATACTCCACAGACGAAGCCAGTCATGCAGGACCCTGCAATCATCAACGGCGCCCAGGTCTACGACTTGCAGAGACTCTTGCTCACTACTACTATCAAGGAAGCGGAGACGAGAATCGAGAACTCCTTCCAGCGGTTTAGAACTCGGGAGAAGGTGGACATCTTCCTATCAAAAGATACAATTAAAAGAATTAATTTCTACGACATCCAAAAACGTCGCAATAGAGAGAAGACAATCAACCTACCAGATCGTTATCAGGTACGCCTGCGAGTGCTTGCTAATGGAGAGCTGCATTTTTTCAAGTACCACAAACGAGGTATACAACAGATCAAAAAACGGTTGAACATGAATGTTCAACAGGGGGGAGAATGTTCGACCAACCTACAAAGAAAACAATTAGATTAATGTAAAAACAAAAAAATCTTACCAGCATCTGGCGTGTCAATAGATGCAAAGGTCCCACGACGACCTGAAATAAACAAATGATTAAAATATGAACTTCAAGGATAAATACTATAAAAATAAATGATTTTTTTTTTATACAAAAAAAGGTGTGTTTACATACATAGGACCTCACCATGCATGCAAACAACAAGAACAAAAATGCACTAAACTTTATGTTCAGCAACATAGAACATAAAGATAACTCAAGTACCCACGTACGGGCACATAATAAACCCATTTTCAATAGATTCGTGAATACCTGAGATGAGAATTTTACAAAACAAAAACTCACCTTGACAGGTAATCACGGTATTTGAAAATGTTGATATTTTACACAAAACCTACATAAATTAAAGAAATTTATACACTCACCTGTAGTTCAATGGATAATTCCCGCGATGAAGAACTGAAATATACACAAACACTGAATTTAACACTAAATTTTAGCAAACAAAATAAATTCGCGCGCGACTGACATTTCGCATATAAACACCGATGTGAACTTCATAGTTTCGCGACGTTCAAAATGTCATACCGGGGTGAAAAGAGACGCAGAATCGAATGGGCGCGTTCGCGTCGCGTAATTTTTCACGGTTTACGGAATATTCGCGAATTTTCGAATTTCCCTTTGCACCAATAAGTGCGAAAGAGACACAAAGGTGTGAAAGGGACACGAATAAAGATGAACGAAAATGAATTATGAGAGGAATTTTGTAAATCGAACTAAAAGATGGCGTATCGATAAGTTATAGCACAGATTCGGAAAACTTATCATAATTACGTGAAATTAAAAGGGATTTCTATGGGAAAGATGTCAAAAAATGCAATTTGTAATTTGACATCAAATGACTACAACAAATTTACATATTATAGTCAAATTAAGCCTAAAATTCGCATAATTCATTTTTATGGATATGAAATCGGAACGAAATTCTCTATAAAAAGGGGGTTCATTCTTCATTCTGTCTTCTTATTTTCAAAGTTGTCAAAGTGCGAGAACATGCAATAGCATTCCTCCCACAATTTGCAAATAGTTCAAACAGTTCAAATAGTTCAAATCGTCATCAGGAAAAAAGGAAATAGAAAGTTCAGCAAAAATTTAGTAATTTTTTTTTTTCAACAATCGAATTGTCAAAGTTTGTTCAAGGAAAAGCAGCAGCAGCAAGAGTTCAAGTGAATTTATTGGTTAAATTTAATAGTGACAAATTTAAATTAAATTAAAGGTAAATTTGCATATTAGTTATTATTTTCAATTTGGGTTAAATTTCATTGTGTTTGCATGCCAGGTGTTGGTTATACACACATGTATGAATTTAACAAGAACGATTGAAATTTTTATTCTTAATCTTGTCCTTTCAGCCATTTTAACTAATTTACTCAAGTAAATCGACATTTCTAATAATTATTTATCGTGTGAAACATATGCCATTTGGTCAGTTTTTGCACAACATAATAATTCAGAAATTGGATCTACCTTGAGTTCTAATAATTATTTTCTTTCAGCTACTAGTAAATTAGTTAAGAATCAGAAAGAAAATCTTATTTAGATATGCAATTGTGAAGTAGCATAATTTTTTTTTGAGTTATTATTATTGAAAAGAAAGAGATAGATTCGAGTAAAAATATAATTTCTTTGTACATTTGAATTTTCTTTAATTACTAAATACATAAAACATACAGTGAATCAGTGAATTTTAAGTGAAGTTTCCAAGCTTGTACGTCTAAGTTGAGGGAAATAATTTGTCATAGTGATAGAATTTTGCAAGTAATTAATTTCTCATAAACTTAACATTTGTTTAGTTATTAGTATTATTTGTGGCAATAAACAATTAATTGAATAATAGAGTGACAAATTATCCTTTTTTATTTAACCGCTACACTCCACCGGAATATTTTCTTTCAGTATACGTGGATTCTCGTTTGCGGTTGCAGTTTTCTTTCGAAAGTCAATTATAGGAATTGACAGATTTCATTAAACTGTATTTTGCGATCGCAGTCTATTTGTATTTGTCAATCAGTCGAATTGACATTAGCTGTGGGAGAACATTTTGGTGGTTCCATCCAGGAGTCGCTCTACTCACTTAATTGTTGAGCTACGTTTATACGCGAGAACGTCAGATTTCGGTAGTCTACGTTTATAAGCAAGAAATTTCAATTAATTTAGTTCATTGGTTCACACATAGATAGCGTAGTAAAATAAAATTAATTTTTTTTTATTTTCATTTCTTTACTCGAATTTTATTTCAATCAATAATGACAGAAGTAAAGGGGTTGTTAAATAAGGAACGCCAGGGATTGCCTTTTCTATAGTAAATTATTCAAAAAATAATTTTTTACTGTCTCAAATTTAAATTACGCCAGGGATTGCCTTTTCTATAGTAAATTATTCAAAAAATAATTTTTTACTGTCTCAAATTTTAATTACGCCAGGGATTGCCTTTTCTATAGTAGATTTTGCAGAAAATAATTGTTTACTGTCTCAAATTTTAATTACGCCAGGGATTTCCTTTTCTATAGTAAATTTTGCAAAAAATAATTGTTTACTGTCGCAAATTTTAATTACGCCAGGGATTTCCTTTTCTATAGTAAATTATTCAAAAAATAATTTTTTACTGTCGCAAATTTTAATTATGCCAGGGATTGCCTTTTCTATAGTAAATTTTGCAAAAATTAATTTTTTACTGTCGCAAATTTTAAATACGCCAGGGATTGCCTTTTCTATAGTAAATTATTCAAAAAATAATTTTTTAGTGTCGCAAATTTTAATTACGCCAGGGATTGCCTTTTCTATAGTAAATTATTCAAAAATTCATTTTTTACTGTCGCAAATTTTAAATACGCCAGTGATTGCCTTTTCTATAGTAAATTCTGCAAAACATAATTTTTTACTGTTGCAAATTTTAAATACGCCAGGGATTGCCTTTTCTATAGTAAATTTTGCAAAAAATAATTGTTTAGTGTCGCAAATTTTAATTACGCCAGGGATTGCCTTTTCTATAGTAAATTTTGCAAAAAATAATTGTTTAGTGTCGCAAATTTTAGTTACGCCAGGGATTGCCTTTTCTATAGTAAATTTTGCAAAAAATAATTGTTTAGTGTTGCAAATTTTAATTACGCCAGGGATTGCCTTTTCTATAGTAAATTATTCAAAAATTCATTTTTTAGTGTCGCAAATTTTACTTACGCCAGGGATTGCCTTTTCTATAGTAAATTTTGCAAAAAATAATTGTTTAGTGTTGCAAATTTTAAATACGCCAGGGGTTGCCTTTTCTATAGTAAATTATTCAAAAAATAATTTTTTACTGTCGCAAATTTAAAATACGCCAGGGATTGCCTTTTCTATAGTAAATTATTCAAAAATTCATTTTTTAGTGTCGCAAATTTTACTTACGCCAGGGATTGCCTTTTCTATAGTAAATTTTGCAAAAAATAATTGTTTAGTGTTGCAAATTTTAAATACGCCAGGGATTGCCTTTTCTATAGTAAATTATTCAAAAAATAATTTTTTACTGTCGCAAATTTTAAATACGCCAGGGATTGGCTTTTGTATAGTAAATTATTCAAAAAATATTTTTTTACTGTCGCAAATTTTAATTACGCCAGGGATTGCCTTTTCTATAGTAAATTATTCAAAAATTCATTTTTTACTGTCGCAAATTTTAAATACGCCAGGGATTGCCTTTTCTATAGTAAATTTTGCAAAAAATAATTTTTTACTGTTGCAAATTTTAAATACGCCAGGGATTGCCTTTTCTATAGTAAATTTTGCAAAAAATAATTGTTTAGTGTCGCAAATTTTAAATACGCCAGGGATTGCCTTTTCTATAGTAAATTTTGCAAAAAATAATTGTTTAGTGTCGCAAATTATAATTACGCCAGGGATTGCCTATTCTATAGTAAATTATTCAAAAAATAATTTTTTCTGTCACAAATTTTAATTACGCCAGGGATTGCCTTTTCTATAGTAAATTATTAAAAAAATAATTTTTTACTGTCTCAAATTTTAATTACGCCAGGGATTGCCTTTTCTATAGTAAATTATTCAAAAAATAATTTTATACTGTCGCAAATTTTAATTACGCCAGGGATTGCCTTTTCTATAGTAAATTATTCAAAAATTCATTTTTTACTGTCTCAAATTTTAATTACGCCAGGGATTGCCTTTTCTATAGTAAATTATTCAAAAAATAATTTTTTAGTGTCGCAAATTTTAATTACGCCAGGGATTGCATTTTCTATAGTAAATTTTGCAAAAATTAATTTTTTACTGTCGCAAATTTTAAATACTCCAGGGATTGCCTTTTCTATAGTAAATTATTCAAAAAATAATTTTTTAGTGTCGCAAATTTTAATTACGCCAGGGATTGCCTTTTCTATAGTAAATTATTCAAAAATTCATTTTTTACTGTCGCAAATTTTAAATACGCCAGGGATTGCCTTTTCTATAGTAAATTTTGCAAAAAATAATTTTTTACTGTTGCAAATTTTAAATACGCCAGGGATTGCCTTTTCTATAGTAAATTTTGCAAAAAATAATTGTTTAGTGTCGCAAATTTTAATTACGCCAGGGATTGCCTTTTCTATAGTAAATTATTCAAAAAATAATTTTTTACTGTCGCAAATTTTAATTACGCCAGGGATTGCCTTTTCTATAGTAGATTTTGCAGAAAATAATTGTTTACTGTCTCAAATTTTAATTACGCCAGGGATTTCCTTTTCTATAGTAAATTTTGCAAAAAATAATTGTTTACTGTCGCAAATTTTAATTACGCCAGGGATTGCCTTTTCTATAGTAAATTATTCAAAAAAAAATTTTTTACTGTCGCAAATTTTAATTACGCCAGGGATTGCCTTTTCTATAGTAAATTTTGCAAAAATTAATTTTTTACTGTCGCAAATTTTAAATACGCCAGGGATTGCCTTTTCTATAGTAAATTATTCAAAAAATAATTTTTTAGTGTCGCAAATTTTAATTACGCCAGGGATTGCCTTTTCTATAGTAAATTATTCAAAAATTCATTTTTTACTGTCGCAAATTTTAAATACGCCAGGGATTGCCTTTTCTATAGTAAATTCTGCAAAACATAATTTTTTACTGTTGCAAATTTTAAATACGCCAGGGATTGCCTTTTCTATAGTAAATTTTGCAAAAAATAATTGTTTAGTGTCGCAAATTTTAATTACGCCAGGGATTGCCTTTTCTATAGTAAATTATTCAAAAAATAATTTTTTACTGTCGCAAATTTTAATTACGCCAGGGATTGCCTTTTCTATATTAAATTTTGCAAAAAATAATTTTTTACTGTTGCAAATTTTAAATACGGCAGGGATTGCCTTTTGTATAGTAAATTATTCAAAAAATAATTTTTTCTGTCACAAATTTTAATTACGCCAGGGATTGCCTTTTCTATAGTAAATTATTCAAAAATTAATTTTTTTCTGTCACAAATTTTAATTACGCCAGGGATTGCCTTTTCTATAGTAAATTTTGCAAAAAATAATTGTTTAGTGTCGCAAATTTTAGTTACGCCAGGGATTGCCTTTTCTATAGTAAATTTTGCAAAAAATAATTGTTTAGTGTCGCAAATTTTAATTACGCCAGGGATTGCCTTTTCTATAGTAAATTTTGCAAAAAATAATTGTTTAGTGTCGCAAATTATAATTACGCCAGGGATTGCCTTTTCTATAGTAAATTATTCAAAAAATAATTTTTTCTGTCACAAATTTTAATTACGCCAGGGATTGCCATTTCTATAGTAAATTATTAAAAAAATAATTTTTTACTGTCTCAAATTTTAATTACGCCAGGGATTGCCTTTTCTATAGTAAATTATTCAAAAAATAATTTTATACTGTCGCAAATTTTAATTACGCCAGGGATTGCCTTTTCTATAGTAAATTATTCAAAAATTCATTTTTTACTGTCTCAAATTTTAATTACGCCAGGGATTGCCTTTTCTATAGTAAATTATTCAAAAAATAATTTTTTAGTGTCGCAAATTTTAATTACGCCAGGGATTGCATTTTCTATAGTAAATTTTGCAAAAATTAATTTTTTACTGTCGCAAATTTTAAATACGCCAGGGATTGCCTTTTCTATAGTAAATTATTCAAAAAATAATTTTTTAGTGTCGCAAATTTTAATTACGCCAGGGATTGCCTTTTCTATAGTAAATTATTCAAAAATTCATTTTTTACTGTCGCAAATTTTAAATACGCCAGGGATTGCCTTTTCTATAGTAAATTTTGCAAAAAATAATTTTTTATTGTTGCAAATTTTAAATACGCCAGGGATTGCCTTTTCTATAGTAAATTTTGCAAAAAATAATTGTTTAGTGTCGCAAATTTTAATTACGCCAGGGATTGCCTTTTCTATAGTAAATTATTCAAAAAATAATTTTTTACTGTCGCAAAATTTAATTACGCCAGGGATTGCCTTTTCTATAGTAAATTTTGCAAAAATTAATTTTTTACTGTCGCAAATTTTAAATACGCCAGGGATTGCCTTTTCTATAGTAAATTATTCAAAAAATAATTTTTTAGTGTCGCAAATTTTAATTACGCCAGGGATTGCCTTTTCTATAGTAAATTATTCAAAAATTCATTTTTTACTGTCGAAAATTTTAAATACGCCAGGGATTGCCTTTTCTATAGTAAATTCTGCAAAACATAATTTTTTACTGTTGCAAATTTTAAATACGCCTTTTCTATAGTAAATTTTGCAAAAAATAATTGTTTAGTGTCGCAAATTTTAATTACGCCAGGGATTGCCTTTTCTATAGTAAATTATTCAAAAAATAATTTTTTACTGTCGCAAATTTTAATTACGCCAGGGATTGCCTTTTCTATAGTAAATTTTGCAAAAAATAATTGTTTAGTGTTGCAAATTTTAAATACGCCAGGGATTGCCTTTTGTATAGTAAATTATTCAAAAAATAATTTTTTCTGTCACAAATTTTAATTACGCCAGGGATTGCCTTTTCTATAGTAAATTATTCAAAAATTAATTTTTTTCTGTCACAAATTTTAATTACGCCAGGGATTGCCTTTTCTATAGTAAATTTTGCAAAAAATAATTGTTTAGTGTCGCAAATTTTAGTTACGCCAGGGATTGCCTTTTCTATAGTAAATTTTGCAAAAAATAATTGTTTAGTGTCGCAAATTTTAATTACGCCAGGGATTGCCTTTTCTATAGTAAATTTTTTCAAAAATTCATTTTTTAGTGTCGCAAATTTTACTTACGCCAGGGATTGCCTTTTCTATAGTAAATTTTGCAAAAAATAATTGTTTAGTGTTGCAAATTTTAAATACGCCAGGGATTGCCTTTTCTATAGTAAATTATTCAAAAAATAATTTTTTACTGTCGCAAATTTTAAATACGCCAGGGATTGGCTTTTTTATAGTAAATTATTCAAAAAATATTTTTTTACTGTCGCAAATTTTAATTACGCCAGGGATTGCCTTTTCTATAGTAAATTATTCAAAAATTCATTTTTTACTGTCGCAAATTTTAAATACGCCAGGGATTGCCTTTTCTATAGTAAATTTTGCAAAAAATAATTTTTTACTGTTGCAAATTTTAAATACGCCAGGGATTGCCTTTTCTATAGTAAATTTTGCAAAAAATAATTGTTTAGTGTCGCAAATTTTAAATACGCCAGGGATTGCCTTTTCTATAGTAAATTTGCGAAAAATAATTGTTTAGTGTCGCAAATTATAATTACGCCAGGGATTGCCTTTTCTATAGTAAATTATTCAAAAAATAATTTTTTCTGTCACAAATTTTAATTACGCCAGGGATTGCCTTTTCTATAGTAAATTATTAAAAAAATAATTTTTTACTGTCTCAAATTTTAATTACGCCAGGGATTGCCTTTTCTATATTAAATTATTCAAAAAATAATTTTATACTGTCGCAAATTTTAATTACGCCAGGGATTGCCTTTTCTATAGTAAATTATTCAAAAATTCATTTTTTACTGTCTCAAATTTTAATTACGCCAGGGATTGCCTTTTCTATAGTAAATTATTCAAAAAATAATTTTTTAGTTTCGCAAATTTTAATTACGCCAGAGATTGCCTTTTCTATAGTAAATTTTGCAAAAATTAATTTTTTACTGTCGCAAATTTTAAATACGCCAGGGATTGCCTTTTCTATAGTAAATTATTCAAAAAATAATTTTTTAGTGTCGCAAATTTTAATTACGCCAGGGATTGCCTTTTCTATAGTAAATTAATCAAAAATTCATTTTTTACTGTCGCAAATTTTAAATACGCCAGGGATTGCCTTTTCTATAGTAAATTTTGCAAAAAATAATTTTTACTGTTGCAAATTTTAAATACGCCAGGGATTGCCTTTTCTATAGTAAATTTTGCAAAAAATAATTGTTTAGTGTCGCAAATTTTAATTACGCCAGGGATTGCCTTTTCTATAGTAAATTATTCAAAAAATAATTTTTTACTGTCGCAAATTTTAATTACGCCAGGGATTGCCTTTTCTATAGTAAATTTTGCAAAAAATAATTTTTTATTGTTGCAAATTTTAAATACGGCAGGGATTGCCTTTTGTATAGTAAATTATTCAAAAAATAATTTTTTCTGTCACACATTTTAATTACGCCAGGGATTGCCTTTTCTATAGTAAATTATTCAAAAATTAATATTTTTCTGTCACAAATTTTAATTACGCCAGGGATTGCCTTTTCTATAGTAAATTTGCAAAAAATAATTGTTTAGTGTCGCAAATTTTAGTTACGCCAGGGATTGCCTTTTCTATAGTAAATTTTGCAAAAAATAATTGTTTAGTGTTGCAAATTTTAATTACGCCAGGGATTGCCTTTTCTATAGTAAATTATTCAAAAATTCATTTTTAGTGTCGCAAATTTTACTTACGCCAGGGATTGCCTTTTCTATAGTAAATTTTGCAAAAAATAATTGTTTAGTGTTGCAAATTTTAAATACGCCAGGGATTGCCTTTTCTATAGTAAATTATTCAAAAAATAATTTTTTACTGTCGCAAATTTTAAATACGCCAGGGATTGCCTTTTCTATAGTAAATTATTCAAAAAATATTTTTTTACTGTCTCAAATTTTAATTACGCCAGGGATTGCCTTTTCTATAGTAAATTATTCAAAAAATAATTTTTTACTGTCTCAAATTTTAATTACGCCAGGGATTGCCTTTTCTATAGTAAATTTTGCAAAAAATAATTATTTAGTGTCGCAAATTATAATTACGCCAGGTATTGCCTTTTCTATAGTAAATTTTGCAAAAATTAAGTTTTTACTGTCGCAAATTTTAAATACGCCAGGGATTGCCTTTTCTATAGTAAATTTTGCAAAAAATAATTGTTTAGTCTCTCAAATTTTAATTACGCCAGGGATTGCCTTTTCTATAGTAAATTTTGCAAAAATAAATTTTTTTCTGTCGCAAATTTTAATTACGCCAGGGATTGCCTTTTCTATAGTAAAATTATTCAAAAAATAATTGTTTAGTGTCTCAAATTTTAATTACGCCAGGGATTGCCGTTTCTATAGTAAATTATTCAAAAAATAATTTTTTACTGTCTCAAATTTTAATTACGCCAGGGATTGCCTTTTCTATAGTAAATTATTCAAAAAATAATCTTTTACTGTCGCAAATTATAATTACGCCAGGGATTGCCTTTTCTATAGTAAATTAATCAAAAAATAATTTTTTACTGTCTCAAATTTTAATTACGCCAGGGATTGCCTTTTCTATAGTAAATTATTCAAAAAATAATTTTTAGTGTCGAAAATTTTAATTACGCCAGGGATTGCCTTTTCTATAGTAAATTATTCAAAAAATAATTTTTTACTGTCTCAAATTTTAATTACGCCAGGGATTGCCTTTTCTATAGTAAATTATTCAAAAAATAATTGTTTAGTGTCTCAAATTTTAATTACGCCAGGGATTGCCTTTTTTATAGTAAATTATTCAAAAAATAATTTTTTACTGTCGCAAATTTTAATTACGCCAGGGATTGCCTTTTCTATAGTAAAATTATTCAAAAAATAATTGTTTAGTGTCTCAAATTTTAATTACGCCAGGGATTGCCTTTTCTATAGTAAATTATTCAAAAAATAATTGTTTAGTGTCTCAAATTTTTATTAGGCCAGGGATTGCCTTTTCTATAGTAAATTATTCAAAAAATAATTTTTTACTGTCGCAAATTATAATTACGCCAAGGATTGCCTTTTCTATAGTAAATTATTCAAAAAATAATTTTTTACTGTCTCAAATTTTAATTACGCCAGGGATTGCCTTTTCTATAGTAAATTATTCAAAAATAATTTTTTACTGTCTCAAATTTTAATTAGGCCAGGGATTGCCTTTTCTATAGTAAATTATTCAAAAAATAATTTTTTACTGTCGCAAATTATAATTACGCCAGGGATTGCCTTTTCTATAGTAAATTATTCAAAAAATAATTTTTTACTGTCTCAAATTTTAATTACGCCAGGGATTGCCTTTTCTATAGTAAATTATTAAAAAAATAATTTTTTACTGTCTCAAATTTTAATTACGCCTGGGATTGCCTTTTCTATAGTAAAGTATTCAAAAATTCATTTTTTACTGTCTCAAATTCATTTTTTACTGTCGCAAATTTTAATTACGCCAGGGATTGCCTTTTCTATAGTAAATTATTCAAAAATTCATTTTATACTGTCGCAAATTTTAATTACGCCAGGGATTGCCTTTTCTATAGTAAATTTTGCAAAAATTAATTTTATACTGTCGCAAATTATAATTACGCCAGGGATTGCCTTTTCTATAGTAAATTTTGCAAAAAATAATTTTTACTGTCTCAAATTTTAATTACGCCAGGGATTGCCTTTTCTATAGTAAATTATTCAAAAAATAATTTTTTACTGTCGCAAATTATAATTACGCCAGGGATTGCCTTTTCTATAGTTAATTTTGCAAAAAATAATTGTTTAGTGTCTCAAATTTTAATTACGCCAGGGATTGCCTTTTCTATAGTAAATTTTGCAAAAAATAATTTTTTACTGTCTCAAATTTTAATTACGCCAGGGATTGCCTTTTCTATAGTAAATTATTCAAAAAATAATTTTTTACTGTCTCAAATTTTAAATACGCCAGGGATTGCCTTTTCTATAGTAAATTATTCAAAAAATAATTGTTTAGTGTCGCAAATTTTAATTACGCCAGGGATTGCCTTTTCTATAGTAAATTATTCAAAAATTCATTTTTTACTGTCTCAAATTTTAATTACGCCAGGGATTGCCTTTTCTATAGTAAATTATTCAAAAAATAATTTTTTACTGTCTCAAATTTTAATTACGCCAGGGATTGCCTTTTCTATAGTAAATTATTCAAACAATAATTTTTTACTGTCTCAAATTTTAAATACGCCAGGGATTGCCTTTTCTATAGTAAATTATTCAAAAAATAATTTTTTACTGTCTCAAATTTTAATTACGCCAGGGATTGCCTTTTCTATAGTAAATTATTCAAAAAATAATTTTTTACTGTCGCAAATTATAATTACGCCAGGGATTGCCTTTTCTATAGTTAATTTTGCAAAAAATAATTGTTTAGTGTCTCAAATTTTAATTACGCCAGGGATTGCCTTTTCTATAGTAAATTTTGCAAAAAATAATTTTTTACTGTCTCAAATTTTAATTACGCCAGGGATTGCCTTTTCTATAGTAAATTATTCAAAAATTCATTTTTACTGTCGCAAATTATAATTACGCCAGGGATTGCCTTTTCTATAGTAAATTATTCAAAAAATAATTGTTTAGTGTCGCAAATTTTAATTACGCCAGGGATTGCCTTTTCTATAGTGAATTTTGCAAAAAATAATTGTTTAGTGTCTCAAATTTTAATTACGCCAGGGATTGCCTTTTCTATAGTAAATTATTCAAAAAATAATTTTTTACTGTCTCAAATTTTAAATACGCCAGGGATTGCCTTTTCTATAGTAAATTATTCAAAAAATAATTGTTTAGTGTCGCAAATTTTAATTACGCCAGGGATTGCCTTTTCTATAGTAAATTTTGCAAAAAATAATTTTTACTGTCTCAAATTTTAATTACGCCAGGGATTGCCTTTTCTATAGTAAATTATTCAAAAAATAATTTTTTACTGTCGCAAATTATAATTACGCCAGGGATTGCCTTTTCTATAGTTAATTTTGCAAAAAATAATTGTTTAGTGTCTCAAATTTTAATTACGCCAGGGATTGCCTTTTCTATAGTAAATTTTGCAAAAAATAATTTTTTACTGTCTCAAATTTTAATTACGCCAGGGATTGCCTTTTCTATAGTAAATTATTCAAAAATTCATTTTTACTGCCGCAAATTATAATTACGCCAGGGATTGCCTTTTCTATAGTAAATTATTCAAAAAATAATTGTTTAGTGTCGCAAATTTTAATTACGCCAGGGATTGCCTTTTCTATAGTGAATTTTGCAAAAAATAATTGTTTAGTGTCTCAAATTTTAATTACGCCAGGGATTGCCTTTTCTATAGTAAATTTTGCAAAAAATAATTTTTTACTGTCTCAAATTTTAATTACGCCAGGGATTGCCTTTTCTATAGTAAATTATTCAAACAATAATTTTTTACTGTATCAAATTTTAAATACGCCAGGGATTGCCTTTTCTATAGTAAATTATTCAAAAAATAATTTTTTACTGTCTCAAATTTTAATTACGCCAGGGATTGCCTTTTCTATAGTAAATTATTCAAAAAATAATTTTTTACTGTCTCAAATTTTAATTACGCCAGGGATTGCCTTTTCTATAGTAAATTATTCAAAAATTCATTTTTTACTGTCTCAAATTCATTTTTTACTGTCGCAAATTTTAATTACGCCAGGGATTGCCTTTTCTATAGTAAATTATTCAAAAATTCATTTTATACTGTCGCAAATTTTAATTACGCCAGGGATTGCCTTTTCTATAGTAAATTTTGCAAAAACTAATTTTATACTGTCGCAAATAATAATTACGCCAGGGATTGCCTTTTCTATAGTAAATTTTGCAAAAAATAATTTTTACTGTCTCAAATTTTAATTACGCCAGGGATTGCCTTTTCTATAGTAAATTATTCAAAAAATAATTTTTTACTGTCGCAAATGATAATTACGCCAGGGTTTGCCTTTTCTATAGTTAATTTTGCAAAAAATAATTGTTTAGTGTCTCAAATTTTAATTACGCCAGGGATTGCCTTTTCTATAGTAAATTTTGCAAAACAATAATTTTTTACTGTCTCAAATTTTAATTACGCCAGGGATTGCCTTTTCTATAGTAAATTATTCAAAAAATAATTTTTTACTGTCTCAAATTTTAAATACGCCAGGGATTGCCTTTTCTATAGTAAATTATTCAAAAAATAATTGTTTAGTGTCGCAAATTTTAATTACGCCAGGGATTGCCTTTTCTATAGTAAATTATTCAAAAATTCATATTTTACTGTCTCAAATTTTAATTACGCCAGGGATTGCCTTTTCTATAGTAAATTATTCAAAAAATAATTTTTTACTGTCTCAAATTTTAATTACGCCAGGGATTGCCTTTTCTATAGTAAATTTTTCAAAAAATAATTTTTTACTGTCTCAAATTTTAACTACGCCAGGGATTGCCTTTTCTATAGTAAATTTTGCAAAAAATAATTGTTTAGTGTCGCAAATTTTAATTACGCCAGGGATTGCCTTTTCTATAGTAAATTATTCAAAAATTCATTTTTACTGTCGCAAATTATAATTACGCCAGGGATTGCCTTTTATATAGTAAATTATTCAAAAAATAATTGTTTAGTGTCGCAAATTTTAATTACGCCAGGGATTGCCTTTTCTATAGTGAATTTTGCAAAAAATAATTGTTTAGTGTCTCAAATTTTAATTACGCCAGGGATTGCCTTTTCTATAGTAAATTTTGCAAAAAATAATTTTTTACTGTCTCAAATTTTAATTACGCCAGGGATTGCCTTTTCTATAGTAAATTATTCAAAAAATAATTTTTTACTGTCGCAAATGATAATTACGCCAGGGTTTGCCTTTTCTATAGTTAATTTTGCAAAAAATAATTGTTTAGTGTCTCAAATTTTAATTACGCCAGGGATTGCCTTTTCTATAGTAAATTTTGCAAAAAATAATTTTTTACTGTCTCAAATTTTAATTACGCCAGGGATTGCCTTTTCTATAGTAAATTATTCAAAAAATAATTGTTTACTGTCTCAAATTTTAATTACGCCAGGGATTGCCTTTTCTATAGTAAATTATTCAAAAAAATAATTTTTTTACTGTCTCAAATTTTTAATTACGCCAGGGATTGCCTTTTCTATAGTAAATTATTCAAAAATTCATTTTTTCTGTCTCAAATTCATTTTTTACTGTCGCAAATTTTAATTACGCCAGGGATTGCCTTTTCTATAGTAAATTATTCAAAAATTCATTTTATACTGTCGCAAATTTTAATTACGCCAGGGATTGCCTTTTCTATAGTAAATTTTGCAAAAACTAATTTTATACTGTCGCAAATTATAATTACGCCAGGGATTGCCTTTTCTATAGTAAATTTTGCAAAAAATAATTTTTACTGTCTCAAATTTTAATTACGCCAGGGATTGCCTTTTCTATAGTAAATTATTCAAAAAATAATTTTTTACTGTCGCAAATGATAATTACGCCAGGGTTTGCCTTTTCTATAGTTAATTTTGCAAAAAATAATTGTTTAGTGTCTCAAATTTTAATTACGCCAGGGATTGCCTTTTCTATAGTAAATTTTGCAAAAAATAATTTTTTACTGTCTCAAATTTTAATTACGCCAGGGATTGCCTTTTCTATAGTAAATTATTCAAAAAATAATTTTTTACTGTCTCAAATTTTAAATACGCCAGGGATTGCCTTTTCTATAGTAAATTATTCAAAAAATAATTGTTTAGTGTCGCAAATTTTAATTACGCCAGGGATTGCCTTTTCTATAGTAAATTATTCAAAAATTCATATTTTACTGTCTCAAATTTTAATTACGCCAGGGATTGCCTTTTCTATAGTAAATTATTCAAAAAATAATTTTTTACTGTCTCAAATTTTAATTACGCCAGGGATTGCCTTTTCTATAGTAAATTTTTCAAAAAATAATTTTTTACTGTCTCAAATTTTAACTACGCCAGGGATTGCCTTTTCTATAGTAAATTTTGCAAAAAATAATTGTTTAGTGTCGCAAATTTTAATTACGCCAGGGATTGCCTTTTCTATAGTAAATTATTCAAAAATTCATTTTTACTGTCGCAAATTATAATTACGCCAGGGATTGCCTTTTATATAGTAAATTATTCAAAAAATAATTGTTTAGTGTCGCAAATT
Organism: Dioctria linearis; assembly: GCA_963930735.1. Classification (NCBI taxonomy): domain Eukaryota; kingdom Metazoa; phylum Arthropoda; class Insecta; order Diptera; family Asilidae; genus Dioctria; species Dioctria linearis. The sequence continues at coordinate 24,319 of CAWVNZ010000325.1, forward strand.
TTAATTACGCCAGGGATTGCCTTTTCTATAGTGAATTTTGCAAAAAATAATTGTTTAGTGTCTCAAATTTTAATTACGCCAGGGATTGCCTTTTCTATAGTGAATTTTGCAAAAAATAATTGTTTAGTGTCTCAAATTTTAATTACGCCAGGGATTGCCTTTTCTATAGTAAATTATTCAAAAAATAATTTTTTACTGTCTCAAATTTTAAATACGCCAGGGATTGCCTTTTCTATAGTAAATTATTCAAAAAATAATTGTTTAGCGTCGCAAATTTTAATTACGCCAGGGATTGCCTTTTCTATAGTAAATTTTGCAAAAAATAATTTTTACTGTCTCAAATTTTAATTACGCCAGGGATTGCCTTTTCTATAGTAAATTATTCAAAAAATAATTTTTTACTGTCGCAAATTATAATTACGCCAGGGATTGCCTTTTCTATAGTTAATTTTGCAAAAAATAATTGTTTAGTGTCTCAAATTTTAATTACGCCAGGGATTGCCTTTTCTATAGTAAATTTTGCAAAAAATAATTTTTTACTGTCTCAAATTTTAATTACGCCAGGGATTGCCTTTTCTATAGTAAATTATTCAAAAATTCATTTTTACTGCCGCAAATTATAATTACGCCAGGGATTGCCTTTTCTATAGTAAATTATTCAAAAAATAATTGTTTAGTGTCGCAAATTTTAATTACGCCAGGGATTGCCTTTTCTATAGTGAATTTTGCAAAAAATAATTGTTTAGTGTCTCAAATTTTAATTACGCCAGGGATTGCCTTTTCTATAGTAAATTTTGCAAAAAATAATTTTTTACTGTCTCAAATTTTAATTACGCCAGGGATTGCCTTTTCTATTGTAAATTATTCAAACAATAATTTTTTACTGTCACAAATTTTAAATACGCCAGGGATTGCCTTTTCTATAGTAAATTATTCAAAAAATAATTTTTTACTGTCTCAAATTTTAATTACGCCAGGGATTGCCTTTTCTATAGTAAATTATTCAAAAAATAATTTTTTACTGTCTCAAATTTTAATTACGCCAGGGATTGCCTTTTCTATAGTAAATTATTCAAAAATTCATTTTTTACTGTCTCAAATTCATTTTTTACTGTCGCAAATTTTAATTACGCCAGGGATTGCCTTTTCTATAGTAAATTATTCAAAAATTCATTTTATACTGTCGCAAATTTTAATTACGCCAGAGATTGCCTTTTCTATAGTAAATTTTGCAAAAACTAATTTTATACTGTCGCAAATTATAATTACGCCAGGGATTGCCTTTTCTATAGTAAATTATTCAAAAAATAATTTTTTACTGTCGCAAATGATAATTACGCCAGGGTTTGCCTTTTCTATAGTTAATTTTGCAAAAAATAATTGTTTAGTGTCTCAAATTTTAATTACGCCAGGGATTGCCTTTTCTATAGTAAATTTTGCAAAAAATAATTTTTTACTGTCTCAAATTTTAATTACGCCAGGGATTGCCTTTTCTATAGTAAATTATTCAAAAAATAATTTTTTACTGTCTCAAATTTTAAATACGCCAGGGATTGCCTTTTCTATAGTAAATTATTCAAAAAATAATTGTTTAGTGTCGCAAATTTTAATTACGCCAGGGATTGCCTTTTCTATAGTAAATTATTCAAAAATTCATATTTTACTGTCTCAAATTTTAATTACGCCAGGGATTGCCTTTTCTATAGTAAATTATTCAAAAAATAATTTTTTACTGTCTCAAATTTTAATTACGCCAGGGATTGCCTTTTCTATAGTAAATTTTTCAAAAAATAATTTTTTACTGTCTCAAATTTTAACTACGCCAGGGATTGCCTTTTCTATAGTAAATTTTGCAAAAAATAATTGTTTAGTGTCGCAAATTTTAATTACGCCAGGGATTGCCTTTTCTATAGTAAATTATTCAAAAATTCATTTTTACTGTCGCAAATTATAATTACGCCAGGGATTGCCTTTTATATAGTAAATTATTCAAAAAATAATTGTTTAGTGTCGCAAATTTTAATTACGCCAGGGATTGCCTTTTCTATAGTGAATTTTGCAAAAAATAATTGTTTAGTGTCTCAAATTTTAATTACGCCAGGGATTGCCTTTTCTATAGTGAATTTTGCAAAAAATAATTGTTTAGTGTCTCAAATTTTAATTACGCCAGGGATTGCCTTTTCTATAGTAAATTATTCAAAAAATAATTTTTTACTGTCTCAAATTTTAAATACGCCAGGGATTGCCTTTTCTATAGTAAATTATTCAAAAAATAATTGTTTAGCGTCGCAAATTTTAATTACGCCAGGGATTGCCTTTTCTATAGTAAATTTTGCAAAAAATAATTTTTACTGTCTCAAATTTTAATTACGCCAGGGATTGCCTTTTCTATAGTAAATTATTCAAAAAATAATTTTTTACTGTCGCAAATTATAATTACGCCAGGGATTGCCTTTTCTATAGTTAATTTTGCAAAAAATAATTGTTTAGTGTCTCAAATTTTAATTACGCCAGGGATTGCCTTTTCTATAGTAAATTTTGCAAAAAATAATTTTTTACTGTCTCAAATTTTAATTACGCCAGGGATTGCCTTTTCTATAGTAAATTATTCAAAAATTCATTTTTACTGCCGCAAATTATAATTACGCCAGGGATTGCCTTTTCTATAGTAAATTATTCAAAAAATAATTGTTTAGTGTCGCAAATTTTAATTACGCCAGGGATTGCCTTTTCTATAGTGAATTTTGCAAAAAATAATTGTTTAGTGTCTCAAATTTTAATTACGCCAGGGATTGCCTTTTCTATAGTAAATTTTGCAAAAAATAATTTTTTACTGTCTCAAATTTTAATTACGCCAGGGATTGCCTTTTCTATTGTAAATTATTCAAACAATAATTTTTTACTGTCACAAATTTTAAATACGCCAGGGATTGCCTTTTCTATAGTAAATTATTCAAAAAATAATTTTTTACTGTCTCAAATTTTAATTACGCCAGGGATTGCCTTTTCTATAGTAAATTATTCAAAAAATAATTTTTTACTGTCTCAAATTTTAATTACGCCAGGGATTGCCTTTTCTATAGTAAATTATTCAAAAATTCATTTTTTACTGTCTCAAATTCATTTTTTACTGTCGCAAATTTTAATTACGCCAGGGATTGCCTTTTCTATAGTAAATTATTCAAAAATTCATTTTATACTGTCGCAAATTTTAATTACGCCAGAGATTGCCTTTTCTATAGTAAATTTTGCAAAAACTAATTTTATACTGTCGCAAATTATAATTACGCCAGGGATTGCCTTTTCTATAGTAAATTTTGCAAAAAATAATTTTTACTGTCTCAAATTTTAATTACGCCAGGGATTGCCTTTTCTATAGTAAATTATTCAAAAAATATTTTTTTACTGTCGCAAATGATAATTACGCCAGGGTTTGCCTTTTCTATAGTTAATTTTGCAAAAAATAATTGTTTAGTGTCTCAAATTTTAATTACGCCAGGGACTGCCTTTTCTATAGTAAATTTTGCAAAAAATAATTTTTTACTGTCTCAAATTTTAATTACGCCAGGGATTGCCTTTTCTATAGTAAATTATTCAAAAAATAATTTTTTACTGTCTCAAATTTTAAATACGCCAGGGATTGCCTTTTCTATAGTAAATTATTCAAAAAATAATTGTTTAGTGTCGCAAATTTTAATTACGCCAGGGATTGCCTTTTCTATAGTAAATTATTCAAAAATTCATATTTTACTGTCTCAAATTTTAATTACGCCAGGGATTGCCTTTTCTATAGTAAATTATTCAAAAAATAATTTTTTACTGTCTCAAATTTTAATTACGCCAGGGATTGCCTTTTCTATAGTAAATTTTTCAAAAAATAATTTTTTACTGTCTCAAATTTTAACTACGCCAGGGATTGCCTTTTCTATAGTAAATTTTGCAAAAAATAATTGTTTAGTGTCGCAAATTTTAATTACGCCAGGGATTGCCTTTTCTATAGTAAATTATTCAAAAATTCATTTTTACTGTCGCAAATTATAATTACGCCAGGGATTGCCTTTTATATAGTAAATTATTCAAAAAATAATTGTTTAGTGTCGCAAATTTTAATTACGCCAGGGATTGCCTTTTCTATAGTGAATTTTGCAAAAAATAATTGTTTAGTGTCTCAAATTTTAATTACGCCAGGGATTGCCTTTTCTATAGTAAATTTTGCAAAAAATAATTTTTTACTGTCTCAAATTTTAATTACGCCAGGGATTGCCTTTTCTATAGTAAATTATTCAAACAATAATTTTTTACTGTCTCAAATTTTAAATACGCCAGGGATTGCCTTTTCTATAGTAAATTATTCAAAAAATAATTTTTTACTGTCTCAAATTTTAATTACGCCAGGGATTGCCTATTCTATTGTAAATTATTCAAAAAATAATTTTTTACTGTCTCAAATTTTAATTACGCCAGGGATTGCCTTTTCTATAGTAAATTATTCAAAAATTCATTTTTTACTGTCTCAAATTCATTTTTTACTGTCGCAAATTTTAATTACGCCAGGGATTGCCTTTTCTATAGTAAATTATTCAAAAATTCATTTTTACTGTCGCAAATTATAATTACGCCAGGGATTGCCTTTTATATAGTAAATTATTCAAAAAATAATTGTTTAGTGTCGCAAATTTTAATTACGCCAGGGATTGCCTTTTCTATAGTGTATTTTGCAAAAAATAATTGTTTAGTGTCTCAAATTTTAATTACGCCAGGGATTGCCTTTTCTATAGTAAATTTTGCAAAAAATAATTTTTTACTGTCTCAAATTTTAATTACGCCAGGGATTGCCTTTTCTATTGTAAATTATTCAAAAAATAATTTTTTACTGTCTCAAATTTTAATTACGCCAGGGTTTGCCTTTTCTATAGTAAATTATTCAAAAATTCATTTTTTACTGTCTCAAATTTTAATTACGCCAGGGATTGCCTTTTCTATAGTGAATTTTGCAAAAAATAATTGTTTAGTGTCTCAAATTTTAATTACGCCAGGGATTGCCTTTTCTATAGTAAATTTTGCAAAAAATAATTTTTTACTGTCTCAAATTTTAATTACGCCAGGGATTGCCTTTTCTATAGTAAATTATTCAAACAATAATTTTTTACTGTCTCAAATTTTAAATACGCCAGGGATTGCCTTTTCTATAGTAAATTTTGCAAAAAAATAATTTTTTACTGTCTCAAATTTTAATTACGCCAGGGATTGCCTTTTCTATAGTAAATTATTCAAACAATAATTTTTTACTGTCTCAAATTTTAAATACGCCAGGGATTGCCTTTTCTATAGTAAAATATTCAAAAAATAATTTTTTACTGTCTCAAATTTTAATTACGCCAGGGATTGCCTTTTCTATTGTAAATTATTCAAAAAATAATTTTTTACTGTCTCAAATTTTAATTACGCCAGGGATTGCCTTTTCTATAGTAAATTATTCAAAAATTCATTTTTTACTGTCTCAAATTTTAATTACGCCAGGGATTGCCTTTTCTATAGTAAATTTTGCAAAAAAATAATTGTTTAGTGTCGCAAATTTTAAATACGCCAGGGATTGCGTTTTCTATAGTAAATTTTGCAAAAAATAATTGTTTAGTGTCTCAAATTTAAATTACGCCAGGGATTGCCTTTTCTATAGTAAATGTTGCAAAAATTAATTTTATACTGTCGCAAATTTTAATTACGCCAGGGATTGCCTTTTCTATAGTAAATTATTCAAAAAATAATTTTTTACTGTCTCAAATTTTAATTACGCCAGGGATTGCCTTTTCTATAGTAAATTATTCAAAAAATAATTATTTAGTGTCGCAAATTTTAATTACGCCAGGGATTGGCTTTTCTATAGCAAATTTTGCAAAAAATAATTGTTTAGTGTCTCAACTTTTAAATACGCCAGGGATTGCCTTTTCTGTAGTAAATTTTGCAAAAAATAATTTTTTACTGTCGCAAATTTTAATTACGCCAGGGATTGCCTTTTCTATAGTAAATTTTGCAAAAAATAATTTTTACTGTCTCAAATTTTAATTACGCCAGGGATTGCCTTTTCTATAGTAAATTTTGCAAAAAATAATTTTTACTGTCGCAAATTATAATTACGCCAGGGATTGCCTTTTCTATAGTAAATTATTCAAAAATAATTGTTTAGTGTCGCAAATTTTAATTACGCCAGGGATTGCCTTTTCTATAGTAAATTTTGCAAAAAATAATTTTTACTGTCTCAAATTTTAATTACGCCAGGGATTGCCTTTTCTATAGTAAATTATTCAAAAAATAATTTTTTACTGTCTCAAATTTTAATTACGCCAGGGATTGCCTTTTCTATAGTAAATTATTCAAAAAATAATTGTTTAGTGTCTCAAATTATAATTACGCCAGGGATTGCCTTTTCTATAGTAAATTATTCAAAAAATAATTGTTTAGTGTCGCAAATTTTAATTACGCCAGGGATTGCCTTTTCTATAGTAAATTATTCAAAAAATAATTTTTTAGTGTCGCAAATTTTAATTACGCCAGGGATTGCCTTTTCTATAGTAAATTATTCAAAAAATAATTTTTTACTGTCTCAAATTTTAAATACGCCAGGGATTGCCTTTTCTATAGTAAATTTTGCAAAAAATAATTTTTACTGTCTCAAATTTTAATTACGCCAGGGATTGCCTTTTCTATAGTAAATTTTGCAAAAAATAATTTTTTCTGTCGCAAATTTTAATTACGCCTGGATTGCTTTTTCTATAGTAAATTTTGCAAAAAATAATTTTTACTGTCTCAAATTTTAATTACGCCAGGGATTGCCTTTTCTATAGTAAATTTTGCAAAAAATAATTTTTACTGTCGCAAATTATAATTACGCCAGGGATTGCCTTTTCTATAGTAAATTTTGCAAAAAATAATTTTTTCTGTCGCAAATTTTAATTACGCCTGGGATTGCCTTTTCTATAGTAAATTTTGCAAAAAATAATTTTTACTGTCTCAAATTTTAATTACGCCAGGGATTGCCTTTTCTATAGTAAATTTTGCAAAAAATAATTTTTAGTGTCGCAAATTTTAATTACGCTAGGGATTGCCTTTTCTATAGTAAATTTTGCAAAAAATAATTGTTTAGTGTCGCAAATTATAATTACGCCAGGGATTGCCTTTTCTGCAGTAAATTTTGCAAAAAATAATTTTTTACTGTCTCAAATTTTAATTACGCCAGGGATTGCCTTTTCTATAGTAAATTTTGCAAAAAATAATTTTTTACTGTCGCAAATTATAATTACGCCAGGGATTGCCTTTTCTATAGTAAATTATTCAAAAAATAATTGTTTACTGTCGCAAATTATAATTACGCCAGGGATTGCCTTTTCTATAGTAAATTATTCAAAAAATAATTTTTTACTGTCGCAAATTTTAATTACGCCAGGGATTGCCTTTTCTATAGTAAATTATTCAAAAAAGAATTTTTTAGTGTCTGAAACTTTAAATACGCCAGGGATTGCCTTTTCTATAGTAAATTTTGCAAAAAATAATTGTTTAGTGTCTCAAATTTTAATTACGCCAAGGGTTGCTTTTTCTATAGTAAATTATTCAAAAAATAATTTTTTACTGTCGCAAATTATAATTACGCCAGGGATTGCCTTTTCTATAGTAAATTATTCAAAAAATAATTTTTACTGTCTCAAATTTTAATTACGCCAGGGATTGCCTTTTCTATACAAAAAATTTTGCAAAAAATAATTTTTTACTGTCGCAAATTATAATTACGCCAGGGATTGCCTTTTCTATAGTAAATTATTCAAAAAATAATTGTTTAGTGTCGCAAATTATAATTACGCCAGGGATTGCCTTTTCTGTAGTAAATTTTGCAAAAAATAATTTTTTACTGTCTCAAATTTTAATTACGCCAGGGATTGCCTTTTCTATAGTAAATTTTGCAAAAAATAATTGTTTAGTGTCTCAAATTTTAATTACGCCAGGGGTTGCTTTTTCTATAGTAAATTATTCAAAAAATAATTTTTTACTGTCGCAAATTATAATTACGCCAGGGATTGCCTTTTCTATAGTAAATTATTCAAAAAATAATTTTTACTGTCTCAAATTTTAATTACGCCAGGGATTGCCTTTGCTATAGTAAATTTTGCAAAAAATAATTGTTTAGTTTCGCAAATTTTAATTACGCCAGGGATTGCCTTTTCTATAGTAAATTATTCAAAAATTCATTTTTTACTGTTGCAAATTTTAAATACGCCAGGGATTGCCTTTTCTATAGTAAATTATTCAAAAAATAATTTTTTACTGTCTCAAATTTTAATTACGCCAGGGATTGCATTTTCTATAGTAAATTTTGCAAAAAATAATTTTTACTGTCTCAAATTTTAATTACGCCAGGGATTGCCTTTTCTATAGTAAATTTTGCAAAAAATAATTGTTTAGTGTCAAAAATTATAATTACGCCAAGGATTGCCTTTTCTATAGTAAATTTTGCAAAAAATAATTTTTACTGTCTCAAATTTTAATTACTCCAGGGATTGCCTTTTCTATAGTAAATTATTCAAAAATTCATTTTTTACTGTCTCAAATTTTAATTACGCCAGGGATTGCCTTTTCTATAGTAAATTATTCAAAAATTCATTTTTTAGTGTCGCAAATTTTAATTACGCCAGGGATTGCCTTTTCTATAGTAAATTATTCAAAAAATAATTTTTTACTGTCTCAAATTTTAATTACGCCAGGGATTGCCTTTTCTATAGTAAATTTTGCAACAATTAATTTTTTACTGTCGCAAATTTTAAATACGCCAGGAATTGCCTTTTCTATAGTAAATTATTCAAAAATTCATTTTTTAGTGTCGCAAATTTTAATTACGCCAGGGATTGCCTTTTCTATAGTAAATTATTCAAAAAATAATTTTTTACTGTCGCAAATTTTAATTACGCCAGGGGTTGCCTTTTCTATAGTAAATTATTCAAAAATTCATTTTTTACTGTCGCAAATTTTAATTACGCCAGGGATTGCCTTTTCTATAGTAAATTATTCAAAAAATAATTTTTACTGTCGCAAATTTTAATTACGCCAGGGATTGCCTTTTCTATAGTAAATTATTCAAAAATTCTTTTTTTACTGTCTCAAATTTTAATTACGCCAGGGATTGCCTTTTCTATAGTAAATTATTCAAAAAATAATTTTTTACTGTCTCAAATTTTAATTACGCCAGGGATTGCCTTTTCTATAGTAAATTACTCAAAAATTCATTTTTTACTGTCTCAAATTTTAATTACGCCAGGGATTGCCTTTTCTATAGTAAATTATTCAAAAAATAATTTTTTACTGTCTCAAATTTTAATTACGCCAGGGATTGCCTTTTCTATAGTAAATTATTCAAAAAATAATTTTTTACTGTCTCAAATTTTAATTACGCCAGGGATTGCCTTTTCTATAGTAAATTTTGCAAAAATTAATTTTTTACTGTTGCAAATTTTAATTACGCCAGGGATTGCCTTTTCTATAGTAAATTTTGCAAAAAATAATTGTTTAGTGTCGCAAATTTTAATTACGCCAGGGATTGCTTTTCTATAGTAAATTATTCAAAAAATAATTTTTTACTGTCTCAAATTTTAACTACGCCAGGGATTGCCTTTTCTATAGTAAATTTTTCAAAAAATAATTTTTTACTGTCTCAAATTTTAATTACGCCAGGGATTGCCTTTTCTATAGTAAATTTTGCAAAAATTCATTTTTTACTGTTGCAAATTTTAAATACGCCATTGATTGATTGCCTTTTGTATAGTAAATTATTCAAAAAATAATTTTTTACTGTCTCAAATTTTAATTACGCCAGGGATTGCCTTTTCTATAGTAAATTATTCAAAAAATTATTTTTTACTGTCGCAAATTATAATTACGCCAGGGATTGCCTTTTCTATAGTAAATTATTCAAAAAATAATTGTTTAGTGTCGCAAATTTTAATTACGCCAGGGATTGCCTTTTCTATAGTAAATTTTGCAAAAATTCATTTTTTACTGTTGCAAATTTTAAATACGCCAGGGATTGCCTTTTCTATAGTAAATTATTCAAAAAATAATTTTTACTGTCTCAAATTTTAATTACGCCAGGGATTACCTTTTCTATAGTAAATTTTGCAAAAAATATTTTTTTACTGTCGTAAATTAAAATTACGCCAGGGATTGCCTTTTCTATAGTAAGTTATTCAAAAAATAATTGTTTACTGTCGCAAATTATAATTACGCCAGGGATTGCCTTTTCTATAGTAAATTATTCAAAAAATAATTTTTTACTGTCTCAAATTTTAATTACGCCAGGGATTGCCTTTGCTATAGTAAATTTTGCAAAAAATAATTGTTTAGTTTCGCAAATTTTAATTACGCCAATTACGCCAGGATTGCCTTTTCTATAGTAAATTATTCAAAAATTCATTTTTTACTGTTGCAAATTTTAAATACGCCAGGGATTGCCTTTTCTATAGTAAATTATTCAAAAAATAATTTTTTACTGTCTCAAATTTTAATTACGCCAGGGATTGCACTTTCTATAGTAAATTTTGCAAAAAATAATTTTTACTGTCTCAAATTTTAATTACGCCAGGGATTGCCTTTTCTATAGTAAATTTTGCAAAAAATAATTGTTTAGTGTCGCAAATTATAATTACGCCAAGGATTGCCTTTTCTATAGTAAATTTTGCAAAAAATAATTTTTACTGTCTCAAATTTTAATTACTCCAGGGATTGCCTTTTCTATAGTAAATTATTCAAAAATTCATTTTTTACTGTCTCAAATTTTAATTACGCCAGGGATTGCCTTTTTCTATAGTAAATTATTCAAAAATTCATTTTTTAGTGTCGCAAATTTTAATTACGCCAGGGATTGCCTTTTCTATAGTAAATTATTCAAAAAAATAATTTTTTACTGTCTCAAATTTTAATTACGCCAGGGATTGCCTTTTCTATAGTAAATTTTGCAACAATTAATTTTTTACTGTCTCAAATTTTAATTACGCCAGGGATTGCCTTTTCTATAGTAAATTATTCAAAAATTCATTTTTTAGTGTCGCAAATTTTAATTACGCCAGGGATTGCCTTTTCTATAGTAAATTATTCAAAAAATAATTTTTTACTGTCTCAAATTTTAATTACGCCAGGGATTGCCTTTTTTATAGTAAATTTTGCAAAAATTAATTTTTTTCTGTAGCAAATTTTAATTACGCCAGGGATTGCCTTTTGTATAGTAAATTTTGCAAAAAATAATTTTTACTGTCTCAAATTTTAATTACGCCAGGGATTGCCTTTTCTATAGTAAGTTATTCAAAAAATATTTTTTTACTGTCTCAAATTTTAATTACGCCAGGGATTGCCTTTTCTATAGTAAATTATTCAAAAAATAATTTTTTTTACTGTCGCAAATTTTTATTACGCCAGGATTGCCTTTTCTATAGTAAATTATTCAAAAAATAATTTTTTACTGTCGCAAATTTTAATTACGCCAGGGATTGCCTTTTCTATAGTAAATTATTCAAAAATTCATTTTTTACTGTCTCAAATTTTAATTACGCCAGGGATTGCCTTTTCTATAGTAAATTATTCAAAAAAAAAATTTTTTACTGTCTCAATTTTTAATTACGCCAGGGATTGCCTTTTCTATAGTAAATTACTCAAAAATTCATTTTTTACTGTCTCAAATTTTAATTACGCCAGGGATTGCCTTTTCTATAGTAAATTATTCAAAAAATAATTTTTTACTGTCTCAAATTTTAATTACGCCAGGGATTGCCTTTTCTATAGTAAATTATTCAAAAAATAATTTTTTTACTGTCTCAAATTTTAATTACGCCAGGGATTGCCTTTTTTTTAGTAAATTTTGCAAAAATTAATTTTTTACTGTTGCAAATTTTAATTACGCCAGGGATTGCCTTTTCTATAGTAAATTTTGCAAAAAATAATTGTTTAGTGTCGCAAATTTTAATTACGCCAGGGATTGCTTTTCTATAGTAAATTATTCAAAAATAATTTTTTACTGTCTCAAATTTTAACTACGCCAGGGATTGCCTTTTCTATATTAAATTTTGCAAAAAATAATTTTTTACTGTCTCAAATTTTAATTACGCCAGGGATTGCCTTTTCTATAGTAAATTTTGCAAAAATTCATTTTTTACTGTTGCAAATTTTAAATACGCCAGGGATTGCCTTTTGTATAGTAAATTATTCAAAAAATAATTTTTTACTGTCTCAAATTTTAATTACGCCAGGGATTGCCTTTTCTATAGTAAATTATTCAAAAAATTATTTTTTACTGTCGCAAATTATAATTACGCCAGGGATTGCCTTTTCTCTAGTAAATTATTCAAAAAATAATTGTTTAGTGTCGCAAATTTTAATTACGCCAGGGATTGCCTTTTCTATAGTTAATTTTGCAAAAATAATTTTATACTGTCGCAAATTATAATTACGCCAGGGATTGCCTTTTCTATAGTAAATTATTCAAAAAATAATTTTTTACTGTCTCAAATTTTAATTACGCCAGGGATTGCCTTTTCTATAGTAAATTATTCAAAAAATAATTTTTTTCTGTCGCAAATTATATTTACGCCAGGGATTGCCTTTTGTATAGTAAATTTTGCAAAAAATAATTTTTACTGTCTCAAATTTTAATTACGCCAGGGATTGCCTTTTCTATAGTAAATTTTGCAAAAAATAATTTTTTACTGTCTCAAATTTTAATTACGCCAGGGATTGCCTTTTCTATAGTAAATTATTCAAAAATAATTGTTTAGTGTCGCAAATTTTAATTACGCCAGAGATTGCCTTTTCTATAGTAAATTATTCAAAAAATAATTTTTACTGTCTCAAATTTTAATTACGCCAGGGATTGCCTTTTTCTATAGTAAATTATTCAAAAAATAATTTTTTACTGTCTCAAATTTTAATTACGCCAGGGATTGCCTTTTCTGTAGTAAATTTTGCAAAAATTAATTTTTTACTGTCTCAAATTTTAATTACGCCAGGGATTGCCTTTTCTATAGTAAATTATTCAAAAAATAATTTTTTACTGTCTCAAATTTTAAATACGCCAGGGATTGCCTTTTCTATAGTAAATTATTCAAAAAATAATTGTTTAGTGTCGCAAATTATAATTACGGCAGGGATTGCCTTTTCTATAGTAAATTTTGCAAAATTAATTTTATACTGTCGCAAATTATAATTACGCCAGCGATTGCCTTTTCTATAGTAAATTATTCAAAAAATAATTGTTTACTGTCTCAAATTTTAATTACGCCAGGGATTGCCTTTTCTATAGTAAATTATTCAAAAAATGAATTTTTGAATAATTTAGTAAGTTTTGCAAAAAATAATTGTTTAGTGTCGCAAAATTTAATTACGCCAGGGATTGCCTTTTCTATAGTAAATTTTTGCAAAAAATAATTGTTTAGTGTCACAAATTTTTAATTACGCCAGGGATTGCCTTTTCTATAGTAAATTTTGCAAAAAATAATTTTTATGTCTCAAATTTTAATTACGCCAGGGATTGCCTTTTCTATAGTAAATTTTGCAAAAAATAATTGTTTACTGTCTCAAATTTTAATTACGCCAGGGATTGCCTTTTCTATAGTAAATTATTCAAAAAATAATTTTTTTACTGTCTCAAATTTTAACTACGCCAGGGATTGCCTTTTCTATAGTAAGTTTTGCAAAAAATAATTGCTTAGTGTCTCAAATTTTAATTACGCCAGGGGATTGCCTTTTCTATAGTAAATTATTCGAAAAATAATTTTTTTCTGTCGCAAATTATAATTACGCCAGGGATTGCCTTTTGTATAGTAAATTTTGCAAAAAATAATTTTTACTGTCTCAAATTTTAATTACGCCAGGGATTGCCTTTTCTATAGTAAATTTTGCAAAAAATAATTTTTTACTGTCTCAAATTTTAATTACGCCAGGGATTGCCTTTTCTATAGTAAATTATTCAAAAAATAATTGTTTAGTGTCGCAAATTTTAATTACGCCAGGGATTGCCTTTTCTATAGTAAATTATTCAAAAAATAATTTTTACTGTCTCAAATTTTAATTACGCCAGGGATTGCCTTTTCTATAGTAAATTATTCAAAAAATAATTTTTTACTGTTGCAAATTTTAATTACGCCAGGGATTGCCTTTTGTATAGTAAATTATTCAAAAAATAATTTTTTACTGTCGCAAATTTTAATTACGCCAGGGATTGCCTTTTCTATAGTAAATTATTCAAAAAATAATTTTTTTACTGTCGCAAATTATAATTACGCCAGGGATTGCCTTTTCTATAGTAAATTATTCAAAAAATAATTTTTTACTGTCTCAAATTTTAATTACGCCAGGGATTGCCTTTTCTGTAGTAAATTTTGCAAAAATTAATTTTTTACTGTCTCAAATTTTAATTACGCCAGAGATTGCCTTTTCTATAGTAAATTATTCAAAAAATAATTTTTTACTGTCTCAAATTTTAAATACGCCAGGGATTGCCTTTTCTATAGTAAATTATTCAAAAAATAATTGTTTAGTGTCGCAAATTATAATTACGGCAGGGATTGCCTTTTCTATAGTAAATTTTGCAAAAATTAATTTTATACTGTCGCAAATTATAATTACGCCAGCGATTGCCTTTTCTATAGTAAATTTTGCAAAAAATAATTTTTACTGTCTCAAATTTTAATTACGCCAGGGATTGCCTTTTCTATAGTAAATTATTCAAAAAATAATTGTTTACTGTCTCAAATTTTAATTACGCCAGGGATTGCCTTTTCTATAGTAAATTATTCAAAAAATGAATTTTTGAATAATTTAGTAAGTTTTGCAAAAATAATTGTTTAGTGTCGCAAAATTTAATTACGCCAGGGATTGCCCTTTTCTATAGTAAATTTTTGCAAAAAATAATTGTTTAGTGTCACAAGTTTTAATTACGCCAGGGATTGCCTTTTCTATAGTAAATTTTGCAAAAAATAATTTTTACTGTCTCAAATTTTAATTACGCCAGGGATTGCCTTTTCTATAGTAAATTTTGCAAAAAATAATTGTTTACTGTCTCAAATTTTAATTACGCCAGGTATTGCCTTTTCTATAGTAAATTATTCAAAAAATAATTTTTTACTGTCTCAAATTTTAATTACGCCAGGATTGCCTTTTCTATAGTAAATTTTGCAAAAAATAATTGTTTAGTGTCTCAAATTTTAATTACGCCAGGATTGCCTTTTCTATAGTAAGTTATTCAAAAATTCATTTTTTAGTGTCGCAAATTTTAATTACGCCAGGGATTGCCTTTTCTATAGTAAATTATTCAAAAAATAATTTTTTACTGTCTCAAATTTTAATTACGCAAGGGATTGCCTTTTTTATAGTAAATTATTCAAAAAATAATTTTTTACTGTCTCAAATTTTAATTACGCCAGGGATTATTTTTTGAATAATTTACTATAGAAAAGGCAATCCCTGGCGTAATTAAAATTTGAGACAGTAAAAATTATTTTTTGCCAAATTTACTATAGAAAAGGCAATCCCTGGCGTAAGTAAAATTTGAGACAGTAAAAAATTATTTTTTGCAAAATTTACTATAGAAAAGGCAATCCCTGGCGTAATTATAATTTGCGACAGTAAAAAATTATTTTTTGAATAATTTACTATAGAAAAGGCAATCCCTGGCGTAATTAAAATTTGAGACACTAAACAATTATTTTTTGCAAAATTTACTATAGAAAAGGCAATCCCTGGCGTAATTAAAATTTGAGACAGTAAAAAATTATTTTTTGAATAATTTACTATAGAAAAGGCAATCCCTGGCGTAATTAAAATTTGAGACACTAAACAAATTTTTTTTGCAAAATTTACTATAGAAAAGCCAATCCCTGGCGTAATTAAAATTTGAGACACTAAACAATTATTTTTTGCAAAATTTATTATAGAATAGTCAATCCCTGGCGTAATTAAAATTTGAGACACTAAACAATTATTTTTTGCAAAATTTACTATAGAAAAGGCAATCCTGGCGTAATTATAATTTGCGACAGTAAAAAATTATTTTTTGAATAATTTACTATAGAAAAGGCAATCCCTGGCGTAATTGAAATTTGCGACAGTAAAAAATTATTTTATGCAAAATTTACTATAGAAAAGGCAATCCCTGGCGTAATTATAATTTGCGACAGTAAAAAATTATTTTTTGAATAATTTACTATAGAAAAGGCAATCCCTGGCGTAATTAAAATTTGAGACACTAAACAATTATTTTTTGCAAAATTTACTATAGAAAAGGCAATACCTGGCGTAATTAAAATTTGAGACACTAAACAATTATTTTTTGGAAAATTTACTATAGAAAAGGCAATCCCTGGCGTAATTAAATTTGAGACAGTAAAAAATTATTTTTGCAAAATTTACTATAGAAAAGGCAATCCTTGGCGTATTTAAAATTTGAGACACTAAACAATTATTTTTTGCAAAATTTACTATAGAAAAGGCAATCCCTGGCGTAATTAAAATTTGCGACACTAAACAATTATTTTTTGAATAATTTACTATAGAAAAGGCAATCCCTGGCGTAATTAAAATTTGAGACAGTAAAAAAATTATTTTTTCAATAATTTACTATAGAAAAGGCAATCCCTGGCGTAATTAAAATTTGAGACAGTAAAAATTATTTTTTGCAAAATTTACTATAGAAAAGGCAATCCCTGGCGTAATTAAAATTTGAGACACTAACAATTATTTTTTGCAAAATTTACTAAATTATTCAAAAATTCATTTTTTACTGTCTCAAATTTTAATTACGCCAGGGATTGCCTTTTCTATAGTAAATTATTCAAAAATTCATTTTTTACTGTCTCAAATTTTAATTACGCCAGGGATTGCCTTTTCTATAGTAAATTTTGCAAAAAATAATTGTTTAGTGTCTCAAATTTTAATTACGCCAGGGATTTCCTTTTCTATAGTAAATTTTGCAAAAAATAATTGTTTAGTTTCTCAAATTTTAAATACGCCAGGGATTGCCTTTTCTATAGTAAATTTTGCAAAAAATAATTTTTTACTGTCTCAAATTTTAATTACGCCAGGGATTGCCTTTTCTATAGTAAATTATTCAAAAAATAATTTTTTACTGTCTCAAATTTTAATTACGCCAGGGATTGCCTTTTCTATAGTAAATTATTCAAAAAATAATTTTATACTGTCGCAAATTTTAAATACGCCAGGGATTGCCTTTTCTATAGTAAATTTTGCAAAAAATAATTTTTACTGTCTCAAATTTTAATTACGCCAGGGATTGCCTTTTCTATAGTAAATTTTGCAAAAATTAAATATTTTTCTGTCGCAAATTTTAATTACGCCAGGGATTGCCTTTTCTATAGTAAATTATTCAAAAATTCATTTTTTACTGTCTCAAATTTTAATTACCCCAGGGATTGCCTTTTCTATAGTAAATTTTGTAAAAAATAATATTTTACTGTCGCAAATTTTAATTACGCCAGGGATTGCCTTTTCTATAGTAAATTATTCAAAAAATAATTTTTTTACTGTCTCAAATTTTAATTACGCCAGGGATTGCCTTTTCTATAGTAAATTTTGCAAAAAATAATTGTTTAGTGTCGCAAATTTTAAATACGCCAGGGATTGCCTTTTCTATAGTAAATTATTCAAAAATTCATTTTTTACTGTTGCAAATTTTAATTACGCCAGGGATTGCCTTTTCTATAGTAAATTATTCAAAAATTCATTTTTTACTGTCTCAAATTTTAATTACGCCAGGGATTGCCTTTTCTATAGTAAATTTTGCAAAAAATAATTGTTTAGTGTCTCAAATTTTAATTACGCCAGGGATTGCCTTTTCTATAGTAAATTTTGCAAAAAATAATTGTTTAGTGTCTCAAATTTTAAATACGCCAGGGATTGCCTTTTCTATAGTAAATTTTTGCAAAAAATAATTTTTTTACTGTCCCAAATTTTAATTACGCCAGGGATTGCCGTTTCTATAGTAAATTATTCAAAAAATAATTTTTTACTGTCTCAAATTTTAATTACGCCAGGGATTGCCTTTTCTATAGTAAATTATTCAAAAAATAATTTTATATTGTCGCAAATTTTAATTACGCCAGGGATTGCCTTTTCTATAGTAAATTTTGCAAAAAATAATTGTTTAGTGTCTCAAATTTTAAATACGCCAGGTATTGCCTTTTCTATAGTAAATTATTCAAAAAATAATTTTTATTGTCTCAAATTTTAATTACGCCAGGGTTTGCCTTTTCTATAGTAAATTTTGCAAAAAATAATTGTTTAGTGTCTCAAATTTTAAATACG